>JAVTVJ010000001.1:0-67500 GCA_034509425.1 Eopsaltria australis
AGCACCGTGAGACGCAGCGGTTCCCCGGAGCACGGGGAGGAAAGGGCTGGCCGGGGTTGGAGACACCCCGCGGGGGCGTTGGCAGGAGGGGAGGCATCTCCCTCCGCTCCCGCGCGGCCAGTTCCCGGCGGGATCCGGGCTGCCGGGCTCAGCCCGTGGCTGCAAGCTGGGAGAGAGGGCGCGGAGCCCCGCGGAGCGGCCCGAACCTTAGGGATGGCTCTCGCTCTGGGCTCAGGAAAAGGAGAGAGACACCCGTCGTTCCCCCATTCCTCTTCCTTCTTCCCTTCCCCCTCTCCCCTGCCAAACGCTTGCATCCCGAAAAGCCGCGGGCCTTTTCGTCTGTGGCCCCTCCGCGCCGCGCCGTCCCTTAAGGAAGAGCTCGGCCGCCCCTTCAGCACAAAGACGGAGCTCCCGGGCTGCGGGGACTACGGCGGCCAGGGCTGGGCCGGGGACTGACACTCCGCAGGTCCGCTCCACCGGGGTCGGCCAAAGGGGCGGCAGCGCCCGGTCCGGCCCGGCATCGCGCACTCTCCCCGCAGCCGGCGGAACGGGAGCGCGGCCCCGGCGCGGGCTGCGCGCTGGACTCGTGGGACAGAGAGGCCCCCGGCAGTCCCCCCGGGGCTGGGAAGGTCGGGGCAAGAACCGCCCAGCCCTCGGCCCGCCGCCCCCGCGCTCCTCGTTTTCCACAGCGGGGGAGCTGGAAGGGCCCCGGCAGCGGTAGGAAAAGGAAAGTTTGCGGTGCCGGCCGGGCGGTGCGAGGCTCTCTCGGTCCCAACGCGGTTCGGGCGAGCCCAGCCACGTCGGGGAACTGGACAACACTGGCAGGGCACAGCGGTGACAGCCCGTCTCCCTTAAGGCGGCCAGGTCCCTCTCAGAGGAGTCCTTTGTCTCTTGCTGCACCTTCCACCCCTCTCCAACGGGGAAAGGAGGAGAACAGAGGAAAAAAATCCCTTCCTCTAATCATTGTTGTTAATTATCATAATGGAAAGAGCTCGTTTTGCTCCTTTCGTGTGTGTGTGTCCCCCCCTCTTGTTCCTCTCCCCCTGTTTCCTCTCCGATGTTTTCTTCGGTCCCCACTGAAACGGGAGGATGGAAGTTTTGACAACCTACAAGACACTCGGTTTCCCCTTAGTCCCCACCCCCGCTCGGGGGCGAGGGCTGGGGGTCCTCTGTGCCCCTCGGCATACATGTCGAGGTTGCTGATTTGCGGGATTATTTATTTCCAGTATTCCAAGAACTGTCGCAATGCCTATGATAATTGTCCCTGAGTGTCAATCCGTCGGCAGGGCATGAGGAGGAGAAAGGGCGGCGGGGAGGCTCGCATCGACGCGGGTCTTTTTTTTTTTTTTTTTTTTTTTTACTCCATTTTTTTTTTCTTTTTTTTTTAACTAAAGATTCTTCTGGGAAGTACTGCTAGGAGCCTTTTGACTTTCAGCAAAGTTGCGCATATGTGTTCGTTCATGAGTGGCGTTTGTGGGTTGCTGTAGAGAGATCGCATTTATTTATTTATTTATTTATCGCCCTTTTTCTTTCTTTCTTTCTTTCTTTTTTTTCTTTTTTTTTTTTTTTTTTTTTTGTAGTGGTAAATTGTTACAAGTCGCCTGGCTGCAAAGCCCCCTTTTCCTCTCACGGCCACTCTCGTTTGTTCCTGAGTCCAACGACGACAAGGGGGACTCAATGTTAAAGGTGGAAAAAAAACCAGCAACACAGTTGTTTTTGTTAAAAGGGGACACACTAAGGCTGCGAAACAGCAAAACCCCAATGTTGGACAGCTGTAAAATCGTGTAGACAGGTTGTCATACAGCAGTGGGGGCTTTTCTGAAAGGAGCCCATTGCTAAACATTAAATACACTGGGAGCGGAGCACAGCAGCTGCGCGGACACACGCACACACACACGCACTCCAGCTCGCAGCTCGGAGCGAGCGGCCCGGGCTGGGCTGCGCACCACGTGCTGCGCCGAGGGGGGCGGCGGGGCGGGCGGGGGGCGCGGGGCGGCGCTTCCAGCTCAAGTGGGTGCCAATCCAAAACATCAACTTCAAATTGTATCTGAAGATCAGCCTAGACCTAAGGGCAACACATCAGTCGGACTCAATTGGTGATCAGATCACATCTAAAGGATTTAGGAAGCACAGAAGAGCCGCAATTTGAGGAAAACACCCATGAATCCTGCCCACAGTTCTCCTCCTCCTCCTCCATACCTAGGGTGCAATATTATATCTGACAGAAAGAAAAACAGAACGAAAAAAAAAGAAAAAAAAAAAAATGAAAAACTAATCGGCTCGATTCTTTCTCCCCCGCCCTACCCAGTTAAAGAGGGGGGAGAAAAAGAAAGACCATAAAAGAGAGCAGGAGAGAATCCAGCAGAAGTCCGGTTTGTTCGCTCCCCTCCCCGCTCTACAGCAGACTCCCTCCTCCCCTTTTTTTTTTTTTTTTTTTTTGGTATAATCCTTCCCCCCCTTCCCCTCCTTTTTTTTTTTTTTTTTTTTTTTTTTTTTTTTTTTTTTTTTTTTTTTTTTTTTTTTTTTTTTTTTTTTTATATCTCCGCTGCTTCTGCTGCTGCCGCCAGTGCTGCTGCCGCCGCCTCTGTGCCCGCGCCCCGGAGATGTCCTTCCCCCAGCTGGGCTACCCGCAGTATCTCAGCGCCAGCCAGGCGGTGTACGGGAGCGACCGGCCCGGGGTGCTGGCCGCCGCCGCCGCAGCCGCCGCCGCCGCCGCTGCCGCCTCGGGCCGGCCCGCGGGCGCCGAGCTGGGCAGCGGCTCGGCCGCTGTCACCTCGGTGCTGGGCATGTACGCCAGCCCCTACAGCGCCCCCAACTACAGCGCCTTCCTGCCCTACACCGCCGACCTCGGCCTCTTCTCCCAAATGGTGAGTGAGCACCGCGCTGTCCCCCGCGCTTGCTCGGGCCCGCCGAGCGCGGCCGCGGAGGCCGGGGGAGCCCAGGGCGGGAGGAGGCTGCGGAGCCCAGCGCGGGGGGCGGCGGGGCGGCTGCGGTGGCGGCTCACGCCCGGCGCGGGCTCCGCCGCGGACAGGGAAGCGTGGCTGTCGACGGGTCTGCGGGGGACAGAGGGGCAGGGGGTCGCGGGCTCCGTCTGCAGGCGAAGCCCCCCTTCCTCCTTGTCGTTCCAGCCGGGCAAAACTCCGAGTTTTTCTTGGCGGTGGAACGGCTAAGCAGGGCTCTGCCTCCGTATTGTCGGCTTTCCCCAGCAACTCGGCTTCTTTTTTGTTTTCTTTCTTTGTTGTTAATGGTGTTGTTGTTGACGGGTGATATTGTCGGTCCTGCTGTTTCTCTGGGCTTTCCAGCGCGCTCCTCTTTCCGCTTGGTACTTTTCTTTGCCGCTGAGCAATAAACAGGTTCCGTCCGAAAGGCCAAAGTGTCGGTACCTGGGCAGACCTTTTATTTCAAGGAATTTTCCTTAAGCCTTGGAAATGTCCCGTTCTGTTCCTTGAACTTTTCATACTCTGATTATGGCGGGTATCATAGATGGGATTGGCATTAAGCGAAAGAGGGCATCTACATCCCATTGCAGGCATTGAGGCAGAAAGGTATATCGGCGTTAATTCTAAGAGAAATTGTCGCTATCCAGACTGTCCTCGGGATTTAATTTCACATTTTCTTAAGAACGTAATGGTTAGAAAGTGAAACTTTTTTTTTTTTTTTAACTAACTGTTTTTATATCCGGTGTCGTTGAAACGTTTTCGTTGCTGGTATCACCAAAATTCTCGGCGGCGCTACGCATAGGTTCCACTTCATTTTCTAAATGTCCCTCTTTTCTCTCCCCCTGACACATAAAAGTGTGAATGTTTACAACCGAATGCATGCAATGCATAACTTGTTAGGGCTTTTAATACATATATGTAGGCAAATAAGAAAATATGCTGTTGAACAAGGGACAGCATCTGAAAACAGATCATTTTTGAGGTGCAAACATTTCCCATAAAGTCACTTTCAACAGCGTGCATTTCTTACTTTTTTTTTCTTTTTTTTTTAACCTTGATTTTGGAAATGCAGTAAAAGTTGAGACAGAAGCAATGAGTGGTTTACAAGTGGCTTCTTCAAAAGAATTCCCAATAGAGTTTACACAAAAAATATCATTTCAGCAACAATAACAAAAGACAGCAGAATAAAGGGAGTGCAGAAAGCCTACTCTGTAACACATTACAAAAATTACATAGGGCTACTCTTTGTGTATAAGCGGTGTCTCTGAAATTAAAATACATGATCCTTCTTAACTGTTTGACAAAGCTAATTTAGTTTCTTCGCAAACATTATTGAAGAGGTCCATTTCTAAAGCTGACATAAATTAGGACATAGCAATACGAAGAATGTATTTCTGGACTAAGCAAAAAAAAAAAAAAAAAAGAAAAAAAGACGAGATCATAATAGAAGAAATAAAGAAAGAAAACTGCTTGAAATGTTTGCTGTTTTGGAACAGTTCCCGTTCCTACTTGCAAAGTATCCTGGTATTTTATTACAGTGATTAACCATGACGGTGATATTTTGAAATAAATTCTAAATTTCTGAACATTTGTAAATCAGGAACTAAAATATTAGGTTAATATCTGGACAATTTGCAGTAATAATGAGGCCTAATGAGGTTGCTAGAAAGATAAAATGTTATTTACCAAAACACCTGATGGGATAATTTGACTTGCTGTGTTTTACTACTGATGATAAAAAGAATATTGATTGCAAATAAATCACCGTCTCTAAACGCTTGTAAACAATTTATGTTTGCTCTGGCCAGATCAAAGTAAAACTTATGAGATAAAGTGTCTACATATCCATATTCCACAATGCGTGGATCAGTTTTCATTCCAGAGTTTAAAGGCTCTTCTAAGAGTTAGAAGTTAATGTTTTACTTCAGAATCTTGGTGCATGATTTGGGGAGCAGGGGTGGGGGTGTTGGCTTGTGTGTGGAAAATCTTTCAATTATAAGTCTCTTCGTACTGAAGTTGTGCATTCATCTCCCCAGCCTCGTCTCACTAGGAGCAAAAATAAAGAATGTTCTGCATGCATGCATTACTAACATCCTCCTGGATACTTTGCAGATAAATGCGGCGCTGTGCGCGGGCAGTAGTTTGTAACTGCGGTGCAGTACCTGTTCTGCGTGCCTGATAATTTCAAGGGCACAGTAAATTGTCTCGCCGAGGTGAAGGCGAAGTTGCTGCGTTTCAATCGTTTGGTTTGGTTCGGTTTGCAGAGAAAATATTCATAATGTCTGTCAGAGCCACGCTTAGCACCTTTCTTTCCTTTCCCTGCAAGAAGGGGGAATCATTTAGGAACACCTCTCTGTCTGACCTAAATGTGAAGAGCTTGAAGCGGGCAGGGCCGAATTTGGCTGTGAAGACCCTTTGCACCGCTGAAAGGCATATTCCGGCTCCCGGAGTAGCTTATTCAGGTCTGTTAGAGACGCTAACGAGATAATTGATGTGCTTTTTCCTCTCCGCTTGTCTGAATGTGTTGCAGGGCTCCCAGTACGAGCTGAAAGATAATCCGGGTGTCCACCCTGCTACCTTTGCTGCCCACACTGCCCCCGGCTATTATCCCTACGGACAGTTCCAATACGGGGACCCGGGGCGGCCCAAAAACGCCACCCGGGAGAGCACCAGCACCCTCAAGGCCTGGCTCAACGAGCATCGCAAGAACCCCTACCCCACCAAGGGCGAGAAGATCATGCTGGCCATCATCACCAAGATGACCCTCACCCAGGTCTCCACCTGGTTCGCCAATGCCCGCCGGCGGCTCAAGAAGGAGAACAAGGTGACCTGGGGCTCCAGGAGTAAGGACCAAGAAGATGCAAATCTCTTCGGGAGCGACAATGAGGGAGACCCCGAGAAGAATGAAGATGACGAGGAAATTGACCTGGAAAGCATAGATATAGATAAAATCGATGAAAATGATGAGGAGCAGAGCAACGAGGAAGAGGAGGAGAAGCCCGAGCTCCTGAGACAAAGCAGTGAAGAGGAGCACCTGGAAAAGGAGAAGGATTTGGCACTGTCAGGGTCTGAAGGGCTGAAACCCAAAGACGCGCTGGCCATGGTGAAGGAGGCCTCTGACAATAGCACGAGAATCATCAGTCCTGGGGGACCGAACAATTTACAGATGCCATCTCACAGCAAACCCAAGATTTGGTCTTTGGCAGAGACGGCAACCAGTCCTGATGGTGCCCTGAAATCTTCTCCTCCTCCGCCCGCTCCTACCCAGGTTAACCACACTTCTCCTCAGATTCAGCACCCTGCTTTTCTCCCTAGCCATGGACTCTACACATGCCAGATTGGCAAATTTCATAACTGGACAAATGGGGCTTTCCTCACTCAGAGTTCCCTTCTAAATGTGAGGTCCTTTTTAGGAGTAAATCACCACCATGCTGCTCATCACAACCACCACCTCCAGGCCCAGCAACAATCTTCTGTTTTAACAGCAACTCTGGGAGCCCTAAGCAGCGAAAAGCCTTCAGAGAGGACCAGTCCCAAACACATAGGTAATTAATGCATCAGGCTTCCACCTCTCCCTCCACCCCCAACACATGCACGTGAACTTCTCCTTGTGGAATGGTGTCACACTGGTGTAACTGATTGCTTTTAACGGAGCTGCAGTTTACTCTAGCGTTGATTTCCGGCCCCCCACCCAGCGTGTTGGTCACATACATTAAGCACATTTCACGTGGCCTATTACATTCTCACCCTATATGCCCATCAAGTAAGATGAAAATGCAGGAAGAGCACAGTGAAAGGTATGGGTTTGAGCTTCCCTTCCATCCTCCATGACCCTCATCTCACACTAATTTCAATTACAGTAAAAAATGTGTCAAGAAAAGCTTGCAGACTACTTAAGTACTGAAAGTAGGGTATAGTGCTGCACATACATACACATGTATCTACACACGTCTGAACAGAAGGGTGAGAGGGAAGTGTGTTCTCTGCACAATGTCCAGATCCTTACTGTTGTTATTCTAAAATGGTTCTCCTGTTTTTGTTTGGCTTTTTTTTCTTTTCTTTTCTTTCTTTCTTTCTTTCTTTTTTTTTTCTTTTTTTCTTCTGTCTCCTTCTAGAAAGAGAAAATGTACCAAGAACTGAGTCCCCACCCCAGCCGCTAAAATCGCCCTTCCAGCCTGTCCGTGACAAGTGAGTTTGTTTGTTTGTTTTTACTGTAGGAATGTTACTTATGTGAAACAGTGTGTTTGAATAATAAAGACTAATTATAACACCTAATCATCACCATAATAATACATACAGACAATGAGAACAGCACAGGAGTTGCTCTAATCTTTTCAAAGTTAGAGTAAATTGCAATTGTATGTAGCCAGACGATAACTTTTCTAAAACTTAACAGATCTCAAAGATCTTGTGTTAATTACATCAGTGACAATGATTTTTGTGCGATTATCTGTTACTAAGATGCTATAACAATAGACAGGCAATTAAAAAAGAAAAGATACTTTTTTTCTGAAAGATTGTTACGTCTTTTTTTTTTTTCCCCTTCCTCCCTTCCCCCCCTGCAGCTCTTTGGCTCAGCAAGAGGGAACACCAAGAATTTTAACAGCTCTCCCTTCTGCTTGATTAAATGATTTGGTGAAAAAATATTACAGAGACTGGTATTAAGGACAGAAAGTGAAAAAAAAAGAAAACGGTATAAACGGCTCCCATCAATCTCTTTTTGCAATAAGGCGGTGCAAATCCATGAAAGCATTACACAAATCTGTAGATGGATCCCCTTCCTCATTGTACCATTTCAGATCGTGTTATTCTAACCATTCTTGGATTATTTGTTTGGTAAATGTTTCCCATGTGTTTGTGGTTTTCTTTTTTCTGTATATAGAGTGATTTCAGATTGTAAATAACACGTCAGCAAAACTTGTCTAAATCATATATTTTTGTCTAATAAACTAAATGAAATTATGAGTTCTCTTCAGGTATGTATTCTGTTGCTGAAGGTCTTATACATATATTACAAATCTTTTCAAACATTTATAATTTGTTTTCTCAAAAGTCAAGTCTCTTCCTTTGGTTAACTGAAACTTAAAGTAGCAAATCCAAGATATTTTGCCGAAAACAAGCTGCGAACTTCCTTTTACATACACGCAAATTTAAGAAGTTTACTGAAGCTGGCTCTTGCCTTAGTAATATTAAAGTTATTTTTTCAATTGTGGTGAATTAGATTTGCTCCATTTTCCAGACATAAATGGACCTGACTTCCACTTACACTACAAAACAGTTTCTTAAAACTGAAAGGGACAAGTTTTCTCACAGTTCCCTAGTGTATAACTTTGCTGTCCAAGCTGGTTACTAAATTGGATCAAGAGCTTAAGTGCTTTGGTATATATTCCTGCCCAAGACGGAAAAAAAAAACCCCATAGTTTAGGAAAAAGAATTATTTGTAACGATTTGAGCTTTGGATAAACATAGAGGAAATATGACAGTGAAAGACGTTTTCCTGTGAGATTAAATACAATCTTAGCAGGAAAAAAAAAGGCACTTCTTAACATCTTAGAAGAAAGTTTTGCGATTCCGATCTGTTGGTTGAGAATAGACTGAGAGACAGGATCCAGCGTTTTATAAAGGCATTTATCTTCCAAAGACGGTCCGTTAAAATGTGTAATATTTTGGGTGTTTCTTTCTTTCTTTCTTTTTTTTTTTTTTTTTTTTTTCCTCCTAAATGAGAACACTAAATGAGCATTGAGGTGCTAATAAGATACCAGATGGTTGTTGATGGTGGAAAATGGAAAGAAGCAGCTGGGAAAGTCATTAAGAAATAATGCGGTGACGCCCTATCCAAACTAAACCATCGTCAAACCAGGACTTGTCGGAAACAAGATGAGATTTTCAAATAAAATATTAATACAGTTCTTGTCAGAGATCAGAATATTGATCTTGATTTAGCTGCAAAATCATCTCAATCAAAGGGCAGCCTCGGTAAACTATGGCTTAGGGATCTGCTGGTAAAGAGATGGAGGCAGTGGGCTCCTACATTTTGCGCTTTTCTGATGGAGCAGAGGAACAGGTCAGGCAAAATAGATTTAGTGTGGAATATCTGAAGGAGAGCCTCTGGAAAGAGACTCATTTTGACATCCTACAGTTCCTAACAAACCACCAATTAGTTTGTTTTTTGGCTTTTAATTGTTTCGGTGTATACTTTTTGCCCTTTCTCAAATCACAGTCTCGCGTTGGTAATTGTTGGTAACTGTTCCAACAAAACAGAACGTTGCACTTTTTACCAGACTAGAGTAATTTAGCCCTCGGGGAGAGGGAAGACTTATTTAAAAATAGAAAAAGAAAGAAAGAAGTCTTCAAGCGTGTAGAGCCTAACGGTGCGTCAGGTCAGTGCTTGTGTAAATCTGATGCAATTGTTGTCTTTTTCATATCGATTCAGATGAGATCGCCTCAGTTCCGCACCGGCTGCCCCGGTTCCCAAATTCCTCGAGCAGCCCGGCCGCCCGGGGTGCCGCTGCCACCGGGGACCGACTGGCTCCGCTCCTCCGAGGTGGAGACGGCACTCAAGAGGCGCGCCGGGATGCTCTGCGAGGCGGAGCGAGCGCGGCGCTGCCGGACTGTCCTGGGGGGAGCGGAGCGGGGATTCCTGCGTGGCATAGGAGCCTCAGCAGGGACCTGAACTTTGGGGAGCGGAGGAGAGTCAGGATGTGCGGGGAGCGTCCTGCCTGTCCGCGCGTCTGCGGGCACCCCGCTGTCCATCGGGCCGAGCGGTGCCGAGCGGTTCCGAGCGGGTCCGAGCCGAGCCGCGGGCCGCGCTTTGGGCGGGCTCGCAGCGCCCTCTGTGGGCGGCGGGCGGCGCCGTCCCCGCGCCCGGCCCGCGGCTCCGCTCGGCCGGGGCGGAGAGCGGGAGGCCGCCCGCCTTCAATTCGGTCTGAGAGCCAACAGCAGCCTCCGGAGTGCGCTTACAGTTCTGATTATCCTCCGGAGAGTGATAATTCCCAGCAGTTATCTGGTTGGCAGTTTTCCTCCTTTGGAAGCCTCAGCATCTCTAGAGATGATTCTGTTGCAGAACTGGAATATTTTTTTTCATCTGCTTATTTGAATTTCCCACCCCTTCCCCCCCAGTAACGCTGACAATTGTGACGCTTCCCTCCCCAACCAGCTGAGGGTGTTACCGGGAGCGGGGACGATGAATGAAGCCCTGCGGGGTCAGCACGGTTCCGTCTTTCCCCACCGCACCCGGAGCGTTTGCCGGGGATGGGATGAAGCCCCCGGCTCCTGTCTCCCCTGCGGCTGCCGAGGGCGGGGGAGGCCTGGGAGCTGCGTGCTGGCTGCGGGAGGAGCGCTCCCGGGGCTGCGGGCTGTCTTAGGACTTTTCGCTTTTCCCTTTTTTAAGGGGAACCCACTAGCGCTCCTGTCCAAAAACTTTGGGAGTGGCGCAAGCACGCTCCGTCCGAGCAGGCAGCCCGCAGCCCCGGGAGCGCTCCTCCCGCAGCCAGCACGCAGCTCCCAGGCCTCCCCCGCCCTCGGCAGCCGCAGGGGAGACAGGAGCCGGGGGCTTCATCCCATCCCCGGCAAACGCTCCGGGTGCGGTGGGGAAAGACGGAACCGTGCTGACCCCGCAGGGCTTCATTCATCGTCCCCGCTCCCGGTAACACCCTCAGCTGGTTGGGGAGGGAAGCGTCACAATTGTCAGCGTTACTGGGGGGGAAGGGGTGGGAAATTCAAATAAGCAGATGAAAAAAAATATTCCAGTTCTGCAACAGAATCATCTCTAGAGATGCTGAGGCTTCCAAAGGAGGAAAACTGCCAACCAGATAACTGCTGGGAATTATCACTCTCCGGAGGATAATCAGAACTGTAAGCGCACTCCGGAGGCTGCTGTTGGCTCTCAGACCGAATTGAAGGCGGGCGGCCTCCCGCTCTCCGCCCCGGCCGAGCGGAGCCGCGGGCCGGGCGCGGGGACGGCGCCGCCCGCCGCCCACAGAGGGCGCTGCGAGCCCGCCCAAAGCGCGGCCCGCGGCTCGGCTCGGACCCGCTCGGAACCGCTCGGCACCGCTCGGCCCGATGGACAGCGGGGTGCCCGCAGACGCGCGGACAGGCAGGACGCTCCCCGCACATCCTGACTCTCCTCCGCTCCCCAAAGTTCAGGTCCCTGCTGAGGCTCCTATGCCACGCAGGAATCCCCGCTCCGCTCCCCCCAGGACAGTCCGGCAGCGCCGCGCTCGCTCCGCCTCGCAGAGCATCCCGGCGCGCCTCTTGAGTGCCGTCTCCACCTCGGAGGAGCGGAGCCAGTCGGTCCCCGGTGGCAGCGGCACCCCGGGCGGCCGGGCTGCTCGAGGAATTTGGGAACCGGGGCAGCCGGTGCGGAACTGAGGCGATCTCATCTGAATCGATATGAAAAAGACAACAATTGCATCAGATTTACACAAGCACTGACCTGACGCACCGTTAGGCTCTACACGCTTGAAGACTTCTTTCTTTCTTTTTCTATTTTTAAATAAGTCTTCCCTCTCCCCGAGGGCTAAATTACTCTAGTCTGGTAAAAAGTGCAACGTTCTGTTTTGTTGGAACAGTTACCAACAATTACCAACGCGAGACTGTGATTTGAGAAAGGGCAAAAAGTATACACCGAAACAATTAAAAGCCAAAAAACAAACTAATTGGTGGTTTGTTAGGAACTGTAGGATGTCAAAATGAGTCTCTTTCCAGAGGCTCTCCTTCAGATATTCCACACTAAATCTATTTTGCCTGACCTGTTCCTCTGCTCCATCAGAAAAGCGCAAAATGTAGGAGCCCACTGCCTCCATCTCTTTACCAGCAGATCCCTAAGCCATAGTTTACCGAGGCTGCCCTTTGATTGAGATGATTTTGCAGCTAAATCAAGATCAATATTCTGATCTCTGACAAGAACTGTATTAATATTTTATTTGAAAATCTCATCTTGTTTCCGACAAGTCCTGGTTTGACGATGGTTTAGTTTGGATAGGGCGTCACCGCATTATTTCTTAATGACTTTCCCAGCTGCTTCTTTCCATTTTCCACCATCAACAACCATCTGGTATCTTATTAGCACCTCAATGCTCATTTAGTGTTCTCATTTAGGAGGAAAAAAAAAAAAAAAAAAAAAAGAAAGAAAGAAAGAAACACCCAAAATATTACACATTTTAACGGACCGTCTTTGGAAGATAAATGCCTTTATAAAACGCTGGATCCTGTCTCTCAGTCTATTCTCAACCAACAGATCGGAATCGCAAAACTTTCTTCTAAGATGTTAAGAAGTGCCTTTTTTTTTCCTGCTAAGATTGTATTTAATCTCACAGGAAAACGTCTTTCACTGTCATATTTCCTCTATGTTTATCCAAAGCTCAAATCGTTACAAATAATTCTTTTTCCTAAACTATGGGGTTTTTTTTTTCCGTCTTGGGCAGGAATATATACCAAAGCACTTAAGCTCTTGATCCAATTTAGTAACCAGCTTGGACAGCAAAGTTATACACTAGGGAACTGTGAGAAAACTTGTCCCTTTCAGTTTTAAGAAACTGTTTTGTAGTGTAAGTGGAAGTCAGGTCCATTTATGTCTGGAAAATGGAGCAAATCTAATTCACCACAATTGAAAAAATAACTTTAATATTACTAAGGCAAGAGCCAGCTTCAGTAAACTTCTTAAATTTGCGTGTATGTAAAAGGAAGTTCGCAGCTTGTTTTCGGCAAAATATCTTGGATTTGCTACTTTAAGTTTCAGTTAACCAAAGGAAGAGACTTGACTTTTGAGAAAACAAATTATAAATGTTTGAAAAGATTTGTAATATATGTATAAGACCTTCAGCAACAGAATACATACCTGAAGAGAACTCATAATTTCATTTAGTTTATTAGACAAAAATATATGATTTAGACAAGTTTTGCTGACGTGTTATTTACAATCTGAAATCACTCTATATACAGAAAAAAGAAAACCACAAACACATGGGAAACATTTACCAAACAAATAATCCAAGAATGGTTAGAATAACACGATCTGAAATGGTACAATGAGGAAGGGGATCCATCTACAGATTTGTGTAATGCTTTCATGGATTTGCACCGCCTTATTGCAAAAAGAGATTGATGGGAGTCGTTTATACCGTTTTCTTTTTTTTTTCACTTTCTGTCCTTAATACCAGTCTCTGTAATATTTTTTCACCAAATCATTTAATCAAGCAGAAGGGAGAGCTGTTAAAATTCTTGGTGTTCCCTCTTGCTGAGCCAAAGAGCTGCAGGGGGGGAAGGGAGGAAGGGGGAAAAAAAAAAAGACGTAACAATCTTTCAGAAAAAAAGTATCTTTTCTTTTTTAATTGCCTGTCTATTGTTATAGCATCTTAGTAACAGATAATCGCACAAAAATCATTGTCACTGATGTAATTAACACAAGATCTTTGAGATCTGTTAAGTTTTAGAAAAGTTATCGTCTGGCTACATACAATTGCAATTTACTCTAACTTTGAAAAGATTAGAGCAACTCCTGTGCTGTTCTCATTGTCTGTATGTATTATTATGGTGATGATTAGGTGTTATAATTAGTCTTTATTATTCAAACACACTGTTTCACATAAGTAACATTCCTACAGTAAAAACAAACAAACAAACTCACTTGTCACGGACAGGCTGGAAGGGCGATTTTAGCGGCTGGGGTGGGGACTCAGTTCTTGGTACATTTTCTCTTTCTAGAAGGAGACAGAAGAAAAAAAGAAAAAAAAAAGAAAGAAAGAAAGAAAGAAAAGAAAAGAAAAAAAAGCCAAACAAAAACAGGAGAACCATTTTAGAATAACAACAGTAAGGATCTGGACATTGTGCAGAGAACACACTTCCCTCTCACCCTTCTGTTCAGACGTGTGTAGATACATGTGTATGTATGTGCAGCACTATACCCTACTTTCAGTACTTAAGTAGTCTGCAAGCTTTTCTTGACACATTTTTTACTGTAATTGAAATTAGTGTGAGATGAGGGTCATGGAGGATGGAAGGGAAGCTCAAACCCATACCTTTCACTGTGCTCTTCCTGCATTTTCATCTTACTTGATGGGCATATAGGGTGAGAATGTAATAGGCCACGTGAAATGTGCTTAATGTATGTGACCAACACGCTGGGTGGGGGGCCGGAAATCAACGCTAGAGTAAACTGCAGCTCCGTTAAAAGCAATCAGTTACACCAGTGTGACACCATTCCACAAGGAGAAGTTCACGTGCATGTGTTGGGGGTGGAGGGAGAGGTGGAAGCCTGATGCATTAATTACCTATGTGTTTGGGACTGGTCCTCTCTGAAGGCTTTTCGCTGCTTAGGGCTCCCAGAGTTGCTGTTAAAACAGAAGATTGTTGCTGGGCCTGGAGGTGGTGGTTGTGATGAGCAGCATGGTGGTGATTTACTCCTAAAAAGGACCTCACATTTAGAAGGGAACTCTGAGTGAGGAAAGCCCCATTTGTCCAGTTATGAAATTTGCCAATCTGGCATGTGTAGAGTCCATGGCTAGGGAGAAAAGCAGGGTGCTGAATCTGAGGAGAAGTGTGGTTAACCTGGGTAGGAGCGGGCGGAGGAGGAGAAGATTTCAGGGCACCATCAGGACTGGTTGCCGTCTCTGCCAAAGACCAAATCTTGGGTTTGCTGTGAGATGGCATCTGTAAATTGTTCGGTCCCCCAGGACTGATGATTCTCGTGCTATTGTCAGAGGCCTCCTTCACCATGGCCAGCGCGTCTTTGGGTTTCAGCCCTTCAGACCCTGACAGTGCCAAATCCTTCTCCTTTTCCAGGTGCTCCTCTTCACTGCTTTGTCTCAGGAGCTCGGGCTTCTCCTCCTCTTCCTCGTTGCTCTGCTCCTCATCATTTTCATCGATTTTATCTATATCTATGCTTTCCAGGTCAATTTCCTCGTCATCTTCATTCTTCTCGGGGTCTCCCTCATTGTCGCTCCCGAAGAGATTTGCATCTTCTTGGTCCTTACTCCTGGAGCCCCAGGTCACCTTGTTCTCCTTCTTGAGCCGCCGGCGGGCATTGGCGAACCAGGTGGAGACCTGGGTGAGGGTCATCTTGGTGATGATGGCCAGCATGATCTTCTCGCCCTTGGTGGGGTAGGGGTTCTTGCGATGCTCGTTGAGCCAGGCCTTGAGGGTGCTGGTGCTCTCCCGGGTGGCGTTTTTGGGCCGCCCCGGGTCCCCGTATTGGAACTGTCCGTAGGGATAATAGCCGGGGGCAGTGTGGGCAGCAAAGGTAGCAGGGTGGACACCCGGATTATCTTTCAGCTCGTACTGGGAGCCCTGCAACACATTCAGACAAGCGGAGAGGAAAAAGCACATCAATTATCTCGTTAGCGTCTCTAACAGACCTGAATAAGCTACTCCGGGAGCCGGAATATGCCTTTCAGCGGTGCAAAGGGTCTTCACAGCCAAATTCGGCCCTGCCCGCTTCAAGCTCTTCACATTTAGGTCAGACAGAGAGGTGTTCCTAAATGATTCCCCCTTCTTGCAGGGAAAGGAAAGAAAGGTGCTAAGCGTGGCTCTGACAGACATTATGAATATTTTCTCTGCAAACCGAACCAAACCAAACGATTGAAACGCAGCAACTTCGCCTTCACCTCGGCGAGACAATTTACTGTGCCCTTGAAATTATCAGGCACGCAGAACAGGTACTACACCGCAGTTACAAACTACTGCCCGCGCACAGCGCCGCATTTATCTGCAAAGTATCCAGGAGGATGTTAGTAATGCATGCATGCAGAACATTCTTTATTTTTGCTCCTAGTGAGACGAGGCTGGGGAGATGAATGCACAACTTCAGTACGAAGAGACTTATAATTGAAAGATTTTCCACACACAAGCCAACACCCCCACCCCTGCTCCCCAAATCATGCACCAAGATTCTGAAGTAAAACATTAACTTCTAACTCCTAGAAGAGCCTTTAAACTCTGGAATGAAAACTGATCCACGCATTGTGGAATATGGATATGTAGACACTTTATCTCATAAGTTTTACTTTGATCTGGCCAGAGCAAACATAAATTGTTTACAAGCGTTTAGAGACGGTGATTTATTTGCAATCAATATTCTTTTTATCATCAGTAGTAAAACACAGCAAGTCAAATTATCCCATCAGGTGTTTTGGTAAATAACATTTTATCTTTCTAGCAACCTCATTAGGCCTCATTATTACTGCAAATTGTCCAGATATTAACCTAATATTTTAGTTCCTGATTTACAAATGTTCAGAAATTTAGAATTTATTTCAAAATATCACCGTCATGGTTAATCACTGTAATAAAATACCAGGATACTTTGCAAGTAGGAACGGGAACTGTTCCAAAACAGCAAACATTTCAAGCAGTTTTCTTTCTTTATTTCTTCTATTATGATCTCGTCTTTTTTTCTTTTTTTTTTTTTTTTTTGCTTAGTCCAGAAATACATTCTTCGTATTGCTATGTCCTAATTTATGTCAGCTTTAGAAATGGACCTCTTCAATAATGTTTGCGAAGAAACTAAATTAGCTTTGTCAAACAGTTAAGAAGGATCATGTATTTTAATTTCAGAGACACCGCTTATACACAAAGAGTAGCCCTATGTAATTTTTGTAATGTGTTACAGAGTAGGCTTTCTGCACTCCCTTTATTCTGCTGTCTTTTGTTATTGTTGCTGAAATGATATTTTTTGTGTAAACTCTATGGGGAATTCTTTTGAAGAAGCCACTTGTAAATCACTCATTGCTTCTGTCTCAACTTTTACTGCATTTCCAAAATCAAGGTTAAAAAAAAAAGAAAAAAAAAGTAAGAAATGCACGCTGTTGAAAGTGACTTTATGGGAAATGTTTGCAGCTCAAAAATGATCTGTTTTCAGATGCTGTCCCTTGTTCAACAGCATATTTTCCTATTTGCCTACATATATGTATTAAAAGCCCTAACAAGTTATGCATTGCATGCATTCGGTTGTAAACATTCACACTTTTATGTGTCAGGGGGAGAGAAAAGAGGGACATTTAGAAAATGAAGTGGAACCTATGCGTAGCGCCGCCGAGAATTTTGGTGATACCAGCAACGAAAACGTTTCAACGACACCGGATATAAAAACAGTTAGTTAAAAAAAAAATACGTTTCACTTTCTAACCATTACGTTCTTAAGAAAATGTGAAATTAAATCCCGAGGACAGTCTGGATAGCGACAATTTCTCTTAGAATTAACGCCGATATACCTTTCTGCCTCAATGCCTGCAATGGGATGTAGATGCCCTCTTTCGCTTAATGCCAATCCCATCTATGATACCCGCCATAATCAGAGTATGAAAAGTTCAAGGAACAGAACGGGACATTTCCAAGGCTTAAGGAAAATTCCTTGAAATAAAAGGTCTGCCCAGGTACCGACACTTTGGCCTTTCGGACGGAACCTGTTTATTGCTCAGCGGCAAAGAAAAGTACCAAGCGGAAAGAGGAGCGCGCTGGAAAGCCCAGAGAAACAGCAGGACCGACAATATCACCCGTCAACAACAACACCATTAACAACAAAGAAAGAAAACAAAAAAGAAGCCGAGTTGCTGGGGAAAGCCGACAATACGGAGGCAGAGCCCTGCTTAGCCGTTCCACCGCCAAGAAAAACTCGGAGTTTTGCCCGGCTGGAACGACAAGGAGGAAGGGGGGCTTCGCCTGCAGACGGAGCCCGCGACCCCCTGCCCCTCTCTCCCCCGCAGACCCGTCGACAGCCACGCTTCCCTGTCCGCGGCGGAGCCCGCGCCGGGCGTGAGCCGCCACCGCAGCCGCCCCGCCGCCCCCCGCGCTGGGCTCCGCAGCCTCCTCCCGCCCTGGGCTCCCCCGGCCTCCGCGGCCGCGCTCGGCGGGCCCGAGCAAGCGCGGGGGACAGCGCGGTGCTCACTCACCATTTGGGAGAAGAGGCCGAGGTCGGCGGTGTAGGGCAGGAAGGCGCTGTAGTTGGGGGCGCTGTAGGGGCTGGCGTACATGCCCAGCACCGAGGTGACAGCGGCCGAGCCGCTGCCCAGCTCGGCGCCCGCGGGCCGGCCCGAGGCGGCAGCGGCGGCGGCGGCGGCTGCGGCGGCGGCGGCCAGCACCCCGGGCCGGTCGCTCCCGTACACCGCCTGGCTGGCGCTGAGATACTGCGGGTAGCCCAGCTGGGGGAAGGACATCTCCGGGGCGCGGGCACAGAGGCGGCGGCAGCAGCACTGGCGGCAGCAGCAGAAGCAGCGGAGATATAAAAAAAAAAAAAAAAAAAAAAAAAAAAAAAGAAAAAAAAAAAGGAGGGGGGAAGGGGGGGGGAAGGAATTATACCAAAAAAAAAAAAAAAAAAAAAAGGGGAGGAGGGAGTCTGCTGTAGAGCCGGGGAGGGGAGCGGAACAAACCCGGACTTCTCTGGATCTCTCTCTCTCTCTCTCTGTCTTTCTTTTTTCCTCCCCCCCTCTTTACTGGAGTCAGGCAGGGCGAGAGAAAAGAAATCGAGCCGATAGTTTTCTTTTTTCGTTCTGATTTCTTTCTGTCAGATATATATTGCACCCTAGGTATGGAGGAGGAGGAGGAGAACTGTGGCAGGATTCAATGGGGTGTCTTTCCTCAAATCTCGGCTCTTCTGTGCTCCTAAATCCCTTAGATGTGATCTGATCAACAATTGAGCTCCAACTGATGTGTCTGCCCTTAGGTCCTAGGCTGATCTTTCAGATACAATTTGAAGTTGATGTTTTGATTGGCACCCACTTGAGCTGGAAGCGCCGCCCCGCGCCCCCCGCCCGCCCCGCCGCCCCCCTCGGCGCAGCACGTGGTGCGCAGCCCAGCCCGGGCCGCTCGCTCCGAGCTGCGAGCTGGAGTGCGTGTGTGTGTGCGTGTGTCCGCGCAGCTGCTGTGCTCCGCTCCCAGTGTATTTAATGTTTAGCAATGGGCTCCTTTCAGAAAAGCCCCCACTGCTGTATGACAACCTGTCTACACGATTTTACAGCTGTCCAACATTGGGGTTTTGCTGTTTCGCAGCCTTAGTGTGTCCCCTTTTAACAAAAACAACTGTGTTGCTGGTTTTTTTTCCACCTTTAACATTGAGTCCCCCTTGTCGTCGTTGGACTCAGGAACAAACGAGAGTGGCCGTGAGAGGAAAAGGGGGCTTTGCAGCCAGGCGACTTGTAACAATTTACCACTACAAAAAAAAAAAAAAAAAAAAAAGAAAAAAAAGAAAGAAAGAAAGAAAGAAAAAGGGCGATAAATAAATAAATAAATAAATGCGATCTCTCTACAGCAACCCACAAACGCCACTCATGAACGAACACATATGCGCAACTTTGCTGAAAGTCAAAAGGCTCCTAGCAGTACTTCCCAGAAGAATCTTTAGTTAAAAAAAAAAGAAAAAAAAAATGGAGTAAAAAAAAAAAAAAAAAAAAAAAAGACCCGCGTCGATGCGAGCCTCCCCGCCGCCCTTTCTCCTCCTCATGCCCTGCCGACGGATTGACACTCAGGGACAATTATCATAGGCATTGCGACAGTTCTTGGAATACTGGAAATAAATAATCCCGCAAATCAGCAACCTCGACATGTATGCCGAGGGGCACAGAGGACCCCCAGCCCTCGCCCCCGAGCGGGGGTGGGGACTAAGGGGAAACCGAGTGTCTTGTAGGTTGTCAAAACTTCCATCCTCCCGTTTCAGTGGGGACCGAAGAAAACATCGGAGAGGAAACAGGGGGAGAGGAACAAGAGGGGGGGACACACACACACGAAAGGAGCAAAACGAGCTCTTTCCATTATGATAATTAACAACAATGATTAGAGGAAGGGATTTTTTTCCTCTGTTCTCCTCCTTTCCCCGTTGGAGAGGGGTGGAAGGTGCAGCAAGAGACAAAGGACTCCTCTGAGAGGGACCTGGCCGCCTTAAGGGAGACGGGCTGTCACCGCTGTGCCCTGCCTGCAGTGTTGTCCAGTTCCCCGACGTGGCTGGGCTCGCCCGAACCGCGTTGGGACCGAGAGAGCCTCGCACCGCCCGGCCGGCACCGCAAACTTTCCTTTTCCTACCGCTGCCGGGGCCCTTCCAGCTCCCCCGCTGCGGAAAACGAGGAGCGCGGGGGCGGCGGGCCGAGGGCTGGGCGGTTCTTGCCCCGACCTTCCCAGCCCCGGGGGGACTGCCGGGGGCCTCTCTGTCCCACGAGTCCAGCGCGCAGCCCGCGCCGGGGCTGCGCTGCCGTTCCGCCGGCTGCGGGGAGAGTGCGCGGGGCCGGGCCGGACCGGGCGCTGCCGCCCCTTTGGCCGACCCCGGTGGAGCGGACCTGCGGAGTGTCAGTCCCCGGCCCAGCCCTGGCCGCCGTAGTCCCCGCAGCCCGGGAGCTCCGTCTTTGTGCTGAAGGGGCGGCCGAGCTCTTCCTTAAGGGACGGCGCGGCGCGGAGGGGCCACAGACGAAAAGGCCCGCGGCTTTTCGGGATGCAAGCGTTTGGCAGGGGAGAGGGGGAAGGGAAGAAGGAAGAGGAATGGGGGAACGACGGGTGTCTCTCTCCTTTTCCTGAGCCCAGAGCGAGAGCCATCCCTAAGGTTCGGGCCGCTCCGCGGGGCTCCGCGCCCTCTCTCCCAGCTTGCAGCCACGGGCTGAGCCCGGCAGCCCGGATCCCGCCGGGAACTGGCCGCGAGGGAGCGGAGGGAGATGCCTCCCCTCCTGCCAACGCCCCCGCGGGGTGTCTCCAACCCCGGCCAGCCCTTTCCTCCCCGTGCTCCGGGGAACCGCTGCATCTCACGGTGCTGATTAAACTTCCTTCCTCATCAGTTGGAAATAGCGAACTTTCCCCCTTCCTATGTCTAACAGGGAGAGAGGAGTGCCTCCCCCGCACCGCTCCAAAATCTCACCCTCAAAGCAGGAGAGCGACCCTCAGACTAAAATGCACCGCCGTAACAGAGCTGAGTGGGACTTGATATTTGCAGCCTTATTTTGCGAATGGAAGTGTCACATTACAAGGGCTTCAGGTAAATAAAGGTGGGATAAGGCACCGACGATGCCGAAATCTTCTTAGCTCTTTAGATCTGTGTGGAATGTGTATCCAGAAAAGGTTTCCACTTGGAGGCTTAAGAAATGTGAGTCATCCCCTCCCCCACCCGCTCTCATCCTTCTCGCATCGGTTCAGGGGAGGGGAAAAAAAGGGGGAAAGAAAAAGGGAAAAAAGTCTCCTTTTCTTTTCTATCAGCCCTGCATCTTTTGGGGGCGAACTTTGCTACTCTTCACCTTGAGTAGAAATAGAGCAAATAAATACAAAGTGCAGGTTACCTGTAACTGTGATTTAGGAAAGAAAAAAATAAGGGAAACAAGAAAAACATAACAAAACAACAACAAACGTAAATTGAAAGGAAAAGAAAGTAGGAAGAAAAAAACCACCGAGGAGGGGGAAAAGTTGTAAGACTGGTAGGAAAGCTTTGTTCCTCATCTGCAAAGTTCCTTGCATAAGGATGAGCAGGGTCCTGCGAACGCCATTAATTATGCACAATTCTGATCAGAAAATGCCAATCCCCACGCGATTCCTGATCCTGCACAGGACATTGCCCCCCCCACCCCCCCCCCCCTTTTTTTTTTTTTTTCCTGACGGTTTATTAAGTCACTTTAGTAGGCAACCTTTCAAAACCCTTTTTAATTTTTTCTCCCTTGTGCAAGTAAGCTGGGACCAGAGCTGCTACACTAAGCTACTTAGCTTGAAAATCAGTTTAGTGAAGGTCTGGGAGATTCTGGGTTTATTTCCTCCCATACAAGACCTATAGTAGGAGCTTAATAACAAAAGTGCGAAAAGAACGAAACTGTACGGAAAATTACAAACATCAGCAGCAGCTGCCCAAAGGGCTAGGAAAATCTTTCCCTAAACCTAGGACCTAAACAGTCCAAAAGGTTGGTGTGATCAACCCCTCCTACTCATAAATTAGCTTCAAATTGTTAATAGGTGGAATAAAATAGTTTTTAAAAAAGTAATTTTTATAATAATTCGAAAAAAACCCTTCCTTTCATTTTTCCCCCCATTTCCCCCCCTGAAAACTGTACTGCAGTTGCTTGAACGCCTCCTTAACTTTCTGCAAGACCTAACAAAAAGGAGTGCGGTGCCAACTCATTAGACGAACAGCGTTTTAAAAGACGATAAACAGTCACGTAGCGAAAAAGGATTTGGGCTGAGAGTGAAAAGCAGTCACCTTCCCGTCGGAGAGCGGATGCACATCAGAAATCAGACGGGAGAGAACTACCTAACAGCGCTGGGCATAATGTGATTATACCTAAGGTAATCACTTAAAATAAATTGTATACTGTTTAAAGCAAATCGACCTAAATGGCCACGCTCATCTAATTCAAAGATCACTGGGCAGATAAACTTCTTAAGGAGCCTTTCTTGAGAAGGAGTTCGCTAAGACAGTGTGATCCTTCCAGTTTCTTAAGGCGATGCATCCAGTGCCAAGAGATTTTCTCTCTATTATTAACAAATCAGTTTAGATAGGGGTCCGATAAGAAATGCAAATCCAGACATAGGGGTCGCTGCTTGGCCGAATTTTAACTGAAGGCTGGTTCTGCGGGAATTGACTACAGGGTACGTTTGCGAAGAGGCTGAGTGAAGCTTTTACAGTGACTCTACTGAAAAATGAAGTCAGTGATTTTGATCTGCTCCAGATGTCCTAAGAGTGGATATTGCAGTGCTGGGAATCCGCACCAAATATCTGAGGGCAGTGATGGTAATCAGCGCAACCCATCAGCCAGGGGGGACTGGCAATTGTGATAACCTGCTGCAAATGCGCAGGGCTGGAGATGGCAGTGATAAACCGCTGAAAATATCTTCAAATGGAGATGACAGAGATGTTGAAAGGAGACACCTAACTATGGGGAGAATAGGATACTAAGCAGAGCACAATCTGAGAGTGGAGTTCAGATACTTACTAGTCTACGATTCACCCGTGTAATTTCCACAGTGATACACTCACGTTTGGGAGCCGCCTCTGCGGGCAGATACACGAACGTATGGCCCCTTGGTAAAACACGAGGTTTATGCGGCGTTGATAATCAGACCTATCAAAAGAAAGGGAGGTTTAGGCTCTAAAGCGCCTTGTTTGTGGCTTGGGGAGAAAAGTTTTCATTTAATTCTGTAACTGCTTTGAAACATCCTGGTAACGATTTCTTTTGCAAATCCTCTTTTCATTTTCAGCTCTCACCGGTAATAGACGACGAAATTTAAGATGATCTCTTCAGTTAATAGTCTGTTTCAACTTTCTTTCCTGTGGAAAGAACGTGCGGGGGTGGGGGGTGGGGGGGGGGAGGGGGAAAGGTGGTGTGCAAAAAAAAAAGAAATAGATTATCCGTATGTTGCTAATTTTCTGACTGTTCTCAGCAGGTAGTTTCACTGTCTTTTTTTTTTTTTGCTAGCTCTCTTTTTATTAATGTGTAAGTTTAAAATAACTCTACCATGTTAAGTATCAATCCTATATATTTTAATGATACATCTGTGCAGGACAGAATCCATTAATTTAATGTATTTCTCCTAGATTCTAATTATGCTCCGACTGCCGACTATTTGGATCAGTTGACTGAGTTTTCATTAAGTGTATTACATCTGATTTAGCATGGGACATGGGACCGTATTTCATTTGAGGACGTTTACTTTTTTGGGGGTGCCGGCAGTGCGGAGGTGGCTCGGCAGGACCTTGGCAGGGGTCTCCTGTCACTGGTCGCCCGCTGCCAGGCCCTGTCGCCGCCGTGTGACCGTCCTGAGCGCCTCTCATCAGCCCTGATTTATGAGCCTTGTTAAACACTCATTATTACTTTGCACCTTTTTTCCAGCAGGGTCTGGGAAACAACCCCACTTTGTGACAACAGGGCATGTGTCAAACAATTAAAGGCGGAGAGGTGATGTAGCTCTGGAGCGCCAGACTCCCCTCTCCTCCCCTTCGCGCCCAACCAGAGGACCATTTATGTTAAAAGGAGGCTAAAGGGGAAGGAAGGAAGGAAGGAAGGAAGGAAGGAAGGAAGCTGAAGGAAGAAGGAAGGTAAGAAGGAAGAAGAAGAAGGAAGGAAGGAAGAAGGAAATACAGTTTTAAAAAAAAAAAAAAAAAAAAAAAAAAGTTTCAGGAAGGAAGGAAGGAAGGAAGGAAGGAAGGAAGGAAGGAAGGAAATTTAAAAAAATCTCACTCTATTTTTGCCAATTTAATTCATAGTAACAGCAGCCTTTAGACTTCTGACTGTGCAAATGAATGCTTTGGTTTGTCTAAAAAAACACAAACTTGGAATCAGGGATACCTGAGCGATTCCCTAAATGTGTCTATGTACACATCTTCAGTGTATACTGTCAGTGCAGGAAGGAACCCAAGCCTGAGCAGCTGCAATGTTTGCTTGTACTCAAGGTAGCAGATAGCATGGTGTTTACAAAGATTACTTTATTCAGAGGGAGAGAGCGTGCGCTTTCATAATGAAAAATGCAACTTTTTAAAAAAGTAAAAGAAAAGAAATTGACTTTCCCCCCTGATATTCTGGTGGTGACTTTTTATTACTCCTTTATCAGTTCACCTCAGGTGAACCTACATTTATTTGTGATAGCAACGTGAATTCACAGATGTTCTCTTCCTTTGCGCTTTTGCAAATGAATTATTAGAGCTATGCACACAGGCCTATATGAACAAGGATTAAAATCTCTGGAATGTATCATCTGCTTCTCCCTCTCTTTCTCTCTCTGTCCGTCTATCTACCTATCTATGAATATTTTATGGGTCTGAACTTAATTAACAAAATAATTTCCATTTTGTCTCCAAAATGATCAACAGCAATTATGCGAGTTTTTTAAGGTTTATAATTTTATGTCACCAGACTGTTGCTTGGGGGCAGAGGCACAATTGCCGTGCCAGCTGCAGTTGTATTTATTTGGTTTTTTTCTGTCTTGTTCCTGTAGGGCTGCATTATGCAGTTTTTAATTAGTTTGTGTTTGTATTTCACCCGTCCCAAATCAATGCCATCCTGGAGCAATGCAATGTAAATTCCTGCAGTACAGGTGTAGCTGCTAGCTCTGGAACACTAGGAAACTCATGTCTTACAAATGAAAGCAGTGAATGCCATTCAGCCAAACTGTCAGCTTTAAACAGCCAAGAGGAAGGAGATCAAAGCAGAGAGCAGGAACTTCTACTCTCCAGATTAGTCTTTATGGTTTGAACGCCTAATGCTATTAAAGGGAACCAGGACATACAGCACATCGTTGGCTACAAAGTTACTTCTAATTTTGCTAAAGTCCTGCCTTATTTTGGCCAATGTAAGCCTTCAGAGCATTTCAAGACGCACTGTTTCCTTTGAGGCCTAGTAGCTACTCATTGGAAATTATGCAGAACTAATACCTTCAGAGACACATTTCTGTTTGTGCACATATTTATATAACTTATCGCCTTTTGAAAGATAATTTTGATTTCCTCCTAGGTTCCACAAAGTTTTTTAATAGAACTTGCAGCAATAAAACCTGAAATTCTAGTACCTCCAGACATGAAAAGTCCCTTTATGTTGTGTTTGGTGTCTCTTCTTTCTTGAAATGACCTCTGTACGGTGGTGTATAAATCTATTATTCCAGTCACCGGGGAATTCTTTTAAAGCTTTTTTTTTTGTCAGGAATAAGAGATCGTTCATCTTTAACTAGGCCACATAGAAATTATGATTCAACAGCAGTGTATATTTAATTAGAGTAATCTCACTTGAATTTAATTACCTAATGAATTATTTGTTTAAAAGGTAAAAAGGCTTGTTTGCCAAGTACAGTGCAACCCACTGATAAGAACTTCCGTTATAAGAACATTAATATTTAAAAAAAAACCCTCCACAACATTTTATGGTTTTATATTTTAACTCTTTCGTTCTGCCAGCCGTCGGTGGGTACGCCGAGCCCGCTACCATCAGGGCTCCCGGCATGGAGCCTTCCACAGCCCGCCGCCGCCGCCTCGGGTAAGTAACGCGCTTCCCCGCGCCGCGCAGGCGGGCGTGGGGGCGGGCGGTGGGGGCCAGGGAGAGACGGGACACGGACGTCTTTGCCGGGTGAATTTCGAGGCGAGAAGCCGGCGCCATTCGGCAAGGGGCGGAGAGGCCGCCCGGCTGCCGTGGATGGAGGGGTTGCGCGACGCTCCGCGCCCTGCGCATCCCCGGGCAGCCGCCGGGATCGGAGCTGCACCCCAGGTCTGCTGTCCCTTCCCCCCAGCGTAGCGTCTGGAAGATGTCCTGGCTAAGAAGAGGAAGATGTCAGAGCGGGGAGTGACAAGCTACAGAACAGTCGTCATCTATATACATATATATATATTTTTTTTTTTATTATTTCCTCCCTCTCCATTTCCCCCTAGTCTTACGGTCAGTGCAACTAATCATAATCCTTTGATTATTTATGCCTCTTCAGCCGTGGCAACAAAAACTGGCCAGCCTCTGTCCTTGACCTTTCTCCTCGGTTCTCAAGTTTTCCAGCTACTTGCAGTATTTGTTTCCAAAATACAACGCATACAGTGCTGAACTGCAACACTTGTCGGAAAATTCGTCTGAAAGCACCGCAACTCAGGAAAAAAAAAAAAAAAAGCGAAAAATAGAAAAAACTTTTTTTTTTTTTTTAACTTATTCAATAATGGGAAGCTTTCCTTGATGTATTCTATTTACCTGATGCAGAGAAACTAGGTCCAAAAATTTTTTGGTTTGTTTGCTTGTTTCTGCGCTGAGAACCATCTCTGTGGTTTGACAGTGGGTCCTCTCGAAGGTGTCACTGGACGGCTACGTGTCGCTTGGACCGAGAATCTTCGGTCTGTCCTTCCCCTCCCCCGAACACAACGAGGCTATCGGCAAGGCCTGAACCGGAGTGCGAGGAGCAGCGAGGGGTCGGACCGACCTCTCCTTCCCTTGCTGGCCCAGCTGTGATGCTCTGGCACCACGCAGGAAGCCGGATCGCTGTTAGATTAGAGAACGGATGTTCAAAGATATCTCTGGAGGTGGGGAAGGTGGCCTGGGGATGAAAGAGGTATTTCTCCCTCACCTTCCTTTGGTAGGTAAGAACCTACCAAGCATTTCTGCAAGAGGGAAGGGGGCCGTGTGTATGCTCAAACTGTGGGCAGGGAGGGTAAAAGTAGGTACAAGCTTAAAACTAAGCTTGAGCAATGCTGACGCATCATTTGGAGATACAGCCGTGCTTGGGAGTCCCTAATGGGTGGCCCTGAAGCCACCACTCGGGCAGCCCTGCAGCGAAGGACCGCATAACCCATCAGCCCGTGGGCGAGCAGACGTACCCCACACGTACGGGCAGAACTGCAGATCAAAACATCAAACATGTCTGCTCGGCAAGGAATTCTCTCCCGGTCCCCCTTCGCCCCGCCTGACCAGGTAGGAGGAAACTCGCCGGTCGCCGGGCGGAGGTGGCGAGGGCCGAGTGCCGCCAGCGACCCTGCACGGCTCCGGCGCGCCTCCGGCCCCGCAGCGCCCTCATCTCGCTCCTGCGCCCTTTTTGTCGCCAGCGTCTGAAACGAAGATGCTTTCCAGGTTTTCCAGAGCTGCCTGCTCTGCTGCAGGCATACCTGCTCAAACCCTCAGCCGGTCGCTGAGCAGCTTGTGCAGTGCGAAACTTCCTCCCCAGGGGTTCAGGGAAGCGAGGAAGGCCCCTCTCGGGCTAGGGGTTCAAGGTGCGGTGGTCTGGGGATATGCTGAACATCAGGCAGGAAAGGAGTGGTGAGAAGGGGCCTCAGTCTCTGCCGTTCCCTGTCTTCTCCATTTAAGGGCAGGGATCCTAATTTTTATCATGAGTTTTGGAGGTCGGGTGAAGTGAAGTAGTTTTATGTACGGGTTGCACTAGCTGCTGTTACCAGCTCACCAGCACCTCAACTGCTATTTCATGGTGCTAGAAATGTTTGAGTCTGATGACTGTTTTGCACTTTCAGGTAAACATGCCAAGTCCTGAACCCAAGAGCAGCCTCGGGTCTGTAACAGTGAGAACGGATATTGACTTCAGGAAACCTCAAACCTCATGATTATATTAAAAATGACTAATATATTCACAGCTCAGATCGTGGTCATTTTCAGATCTTAGAGCAAAATAACCACAACATTTCATTGTTTATAGTCACATAAATATGTTGGTTTCCTCTACTATGTGTCATTTGCACACACTGTTATTAGAATCAACTGGCATCCTCACTGAAATGTTCGTAATGACTTTAAGATATTATGGGAGTTATAGATCTAAAGGCCTGGCATTTTAATTCTTGAGGGCTTATGCTTTTCTTAGAGTTACAAGTGCAGTTGCCACAGCATATCTACATAACGTAGTTTATTCCATTAATTTTTATAAACAAATACACATGTTATCAGATCATATTTGTCTGTATGTTTTTATTCTTATCTGCTTTGGATCATCTTTGTAATTTCACTGTATTTTTTACTGATAAACTACATCTGTATCATTTCAATTATGTAGTTATGGTAGGACAAACTATTAAATAAATCTTAGACTAGAACTTACTGAATTAAAATTCCTCACCAAAGCTTCTCAGATTCTTTTTAATATTCTATAAACAGAGTAATTTACAATGTCATTCTATCTCTTCTATAGCTTTATTCTAACACTGCAGCATTAGTAGCAGTTGGTGTATTTTCTGTCTTTGGTTTCTTTTTCCTTAGATGTATAGTCACTCTTTTTGCTATTATAATTGATTTATGTATCCATTGATGTGTGCTGCATTTTAATGATGACTCTTTGTTTTATCCAATAATACTTTTCAATAAGATTGTTTGGATTGCATTTTAAGGACAGGTGTAAACTGATGCTTAGATTTTTAATGCCCAGTGCTGACCCAGGCAAGATTTTTGCCTGGGAATAGATTTGCACTCAAATAAGACTGTGCATTTTTATGCATTTTTGCACTTGCATACTTCTTGACTTTACTTTAGGCTTACTAAAATTTAATTACCTTTCCCCTTTTGCTTCTTTTCTCTACATTAATATGCTAAATTCTATGAGGCCCATATCTTTTGTATTTTTTCTTTCTAATAGCTCCAGATTATATTTGAATGGCAGGACAGTTTGAGCTTGACCTGTATCAAACAACACTGGTCCATTGAAAGCATAGCAACATAATAACAGTGAGACCAGAAATAAAGTGGATTTAATAAAATAATAGTAATAAAGTGAAAATGCATCCATTAAACACCATACTATAAGAAAATCCTTCATATGTGGTTTTTCAACAATTATTGACTAGTGGACTAATAATATGACAGCAAAGTTAATCATGTCTTCCACTGAATTATTGGTCTAGATACTGCAAGAAACAGAAAACTAAACAAATGTTTTTGGGCTGGGATCTTGTGGTAGTTAAATCACTGTGGCAATGTGTAGAATTTGGTGTGTGACCATTGTACTCTAGAAATTAGCACTGAGTTTATTTTATTGATTCACTGCAAGTTTTTCTCCTCAAAACTGCTGTTCCCCATCCCATATGTTTCATTTTACTTATGCATGGTAGTCCCCTGCCAAAGGTGGCAATTTTGGGGGTTTTTGCCTGGGCTTGAGAACACTCAAATAATAATGATAATATCACATCCACTGTTGATTTTTCATGTATAACTATACTGCTTCAATTTACAAGACATTTTATGCAATATGTGTATTCTACTGTTTCCTCATATGTTTTGCATTGGTCACAGACAAGATAAATTTTAGAAGACTAAGTAATGATGTTCAGGGACTTACAGACATTATTAAGAACAGTGAGGAATTATGAGCATTCATAAACACAACAGGCCCAAATTAAGACCCTCAGTTCAGCAGCTGGAAGTCTTTTGGGGTTGATTACTACATGCAAAGAGAAAACATGCAAGGAACTACTCATTCAGTATACTCTGTACCCTCAAGTTAAAGACAGTATCAGTGGAGTAAAATATCAGTTGGGTGTAGGTAGTGGAACCTGAAGTATTTTTATTGTGTCGCCTATGTCCATAAGTCCAAATATTTAACACCTGGATGCTTTTTTAATGTCACAGGATACTCATAGACAGATACAAACCAATTCTAATCCAAACAGATGTTTCGAAGGCCAGGAAAGTAAAAGGCCATGTCCTGCAGAGCTGGGATGGTATTGGACGGGAAAATGCCCATTTTCTGTTTCACCTTTTATTTATTTCCTCAGCTTTTCCATGAGGGTCACAGAGTTAGGAAACAACACAGTCATTCAGTAGTTCACAGAAGGTTTTGATCTCTCTCTCACCTTGTCTCAGGCCAACAAGTATTTGCAGTAGCTCATACTGTGCTGGCATCGCTGCTGTAATTGCACTAACCCAGAACAGTGTTGCCATAAACATTTCTATGCTAAGCTTAATAATTCTAATGCTTCGTGGAAGCAGTCTTGGTGCAGTTGCATTGATGTAGTAGATGCTGCCAGCGTAACTCACAATAATCTTGCAATCCTTACAAAGCCTGCTCTCTGCAATTTCCTTCTACTTCACATTACTTACTTGGTCTAAACTACTTACTGTTTCACGGAGTGATAAATACCAGTTCATTTATTTCAAATAAAATAATCTCTTCAGGTATTGATTGGTGCTGTGACTAATCCCCACTTCATGAGTCCATCTTGGGACCTGTTGGGAAGTTTCCCCATAATGCAGTGCTACTCCATAGCTGAGCCAACTTCTGTGTTAATATAACAGATTTTCACCTGCACAGAGGTTTGCTGTGAATTTTTTACATTGTTGCAAGTTTATACACTCCTTTAACCTAAGACTAGCTCTACAGGCATAAAAAGGACTTCTCTAAAAGAAGCTGGAGTACTCGATGGAAAAGAAATTGTGGTCAAGAATCTTTCACATTTCAATTTCACTGTCATTTTTTTGCTTGTTTGCTTTTGCCAGGAGGTTTTGTGACTGAAGAACAACCCTTGTAGTCCTGGGAACAGAACATCCAAATTATTCTCATTAGGCAGGACACAGAAACAGCAGAATAGCCCTTCTTGGGGGAAGAAAAAACTCCATGTTGAGAAGGCTGTCGGACTCCTGTGTCTCCACTGAACAACAGAGCTGATAATAATGTCAATGTGCTGACATATAAAATTTGGATCCTACTAGTTACTTTCTTTTGTCTCCATATTCCATATTCCATATTCCATATTCCATATTCCATATTCCATATTCCTATTTCTCCATCTCTCCTGGATCAGTCTTGTCAGTTCCATGTTTAAACCCACATTAAAACCACCCTTGCTCTTTCAGTTGTCTTTACTGAAAACAGCACCCTTATATTCTTCATGTTTATCTGTACTTCATAGTTGAAAAAGATTTCGGAGAAGGGATTGACTTTCTGCATGTTTGTATAATGCCTATTCCATCTGAGACCCTATAGCCTAAGCAATAATTAATAAATAAAAAAATTATCCATTTCCCTCTGATGTGCTTATCCTGCTTAAAAACAATAAGTTCAAGCAATTAGGAACTCAGGTGGCTCCTCATGTAACTACAATTGTGTGACTAATTATGTTATCCTTTCCACTCCACTAAAACTTACACTTGGAAGAGCAAGATTAAAAAATATTTCTGGATTTGTTTGTTTTTGCATTCCTAACAGTTGCTTGTTAATAGGAACTGTTTATGGAAAAAATGGTGCCCTGTGGATGCCACCTGACCTTCAGCTAGAGCTGATATCAAGTAACTACAGTTTTTCTTCTGACTGTTCGGTGTTAGAAAAGGGTATTAGTGTATGTGTGTTTAACTGGACTTCATGCTTCTGTGCATGTAGCACTTGCAGTTTCCCAATAGTAAGAGTGTTAATTCAGACACACACAGTTTTGAACACTTTTAATTTTTTTCACTACTGTTTGGGCTACTGTTTGGCAGGAGTAGAAGAGAGGCAATACATGTGACAAAGAAAATAAAAAAGCGTTTAACACCACCAAAACGATAACTCCAGCCAGCTCAGCAAATTCATGGGACATGTGGGGATGCAGCCAAGGCCATGGAGAGGTAGATGAAGACACTGTGAAGATGGCTCTCCAGTTCAGGACCTGAGGCTGAGAAGTGAACAAAGTCCTGCTGGGGGTCAGTTTCTGGTGAGGCCCCTCAGTAGTTCATGTGGAATCCATACTGTTCCTTACTAACCTCAGAGATAGGAGAGAGTGTAACCTCAGCAGGTTTTCAGATCATACCATATTGAGTGGGAGTGGCTCTTTCCCTGGAGAGCAAGCTGTTGTTCAGAAGGACGTCACTGATAGGCTGGAGAAAGTCCAGCAGGAATCTCATGAGATTCAGCACAGGTGAATGTAGAGTCCTGGCCCTGGTCTGGGAAGCCATCTTCCTTCCATCCAGCCTTGGCATCAACTTTTCAAAAGGCAGCTTTATGAAAAGGGACCTGATGGCCCCAGTGGACAGCAGAAGGGACATGAGCCAGCAGCAATCAGCATTTGTAGTGAAGGCGATCAACTTCATAATGAGCAGTAGTTGTGTGAGTGTAGCCAGTAAGAAGGAAGTATTTATTAGTGGGGTAGGTGGCAGTCTCTTCTCCCAAGCAACAAGGGATAGGATGAGGAAATAGTCTCAGGTTGTGCCAGGGAAGGTGTAGATGGGGTATTAGGAGAAATTTCTTCACCAAAAAGATTGCCAAGCACTGGTACAGGCTGCCCTGGGAAGTTATTGAGTCACTGTCCCTGAAGGTATTTTAAAGGTGTATGGATGTGGTGCTTAGGGACATGGTTTAGTGGTGGACTTGGTAGTGCTAATGGCTGGATGTGATGATGTTAAGCATCTTTTCCAACCTAAATGATTCCATGTTTCTTCTTTAATTAGCACTTGCGATGCTCCATATGAAGGAATCTGTCCATTTTTGAGTTCCCCAGTGCAAAATAGATATTGATATGCTGCAGTCAGTGTAAAAGGGCCACCATGATAATTAGAGGCCTAGAACACATGACGAGGAGAGGCTGGACAAATAGTGGTTGTTCAGCCAAGAACAACAGGCTAATGGCTACCTTCAGGTGCTTTTTGATAAAGTGTAGTCAAAATGGAAACACTCTTCTCAGAATGGCAGGATGAGAAGCAGAATATAATGGGAAATTGTGTTTAGATATCAAAAGAAAAAAGAGCAGAGGTGTGGGAAATAAAACAAAAGGAAGAACCCAGACAGTTTATGGACTCACCATCCTTGAAGATATTAAAAACTGAACTGGACAAGGTCTTGAGGAATCTGATGTAGTTGGACCCATGCTGAGAGGAGGGCAGAACAAGATGGCCTCCAGAGATCCTATCGAACCAAAATGATTTTGATTTTCTAGCAGTTGAGCAGATAGCAATGTGAAAGTGGAGTTAACATCCTTGCCTGTGCTAAAGGGTCATCCAGGGCAGACTACAAAACATGTAGCAATAATGCATGTGGCTGTAATGTGCCAGTTGTATTGACTACAGATGCATTTATTTCTTAGCTTTGAACTCACATCAGAATGCACTGTGTAACAGCACTGATGCTTCTCTCTCTTATGGGTTTATACCACAGCTTTTATACAGCCATGATTGCAAATAAGATTGTGCCTGATACAGCAAACAAACCAGGAGAGCAAGCTAGAGACATCTGAAAAGCATTGTGCCATCTTTATCAGTAAGCATTTTCAGGAAAGAATGGAGAGGAGGGAGAAAGGAGTGAGCAAGACCTGAGAAATGGTCATCATGCAGCTGATAGCTGGCTTTCCAACCCAGATGGGGATTTAATGGTCTGCTCCAGGGGGTATACCAGTAGATTTGCATGTAGATGTTCAGGACAGCACTGCAAAAAAGTAGAGCTGCTAGTTATTATTACTTCTGAGGATAATTCCTCTGAGCACACAAGTAAAGGTGCTTCCTACCTAAAGACGTTTTGTCTATGGCCAGACTAACACAGTTCAGCTCTCTTGGCTTGTGATGTCCAGGAGAGCCTCTTGGCCCAGTCCGAGATTACAAAATAAGAAAGACCAAAGTCACAGAATGTAAAATGCATGAGGGGAAGTGGAATGGCTTGATATGCCTTTTTGTAGTGTTGAAATAAAGTATTCTCTGACCTTTCTTAGTCCTAATTATTATTATTATTATTATTATTTACGAAAGAACAAGTGCTGCTAAATAAAAGATATAATTTTAATAGTGGAATTAACTATAATTACATGTCATTATGAAATATTCCATAATTTTGTAATTGCTTAAACTGTTGGTATTTACTGAACATAATTTACAGTAATTCCTTTATTCTTTCTTTGTCTAACCAATAATTATCTCTGTAATAGGTAGTAGAATCGTGAACTGAACAAAACTGTACACATTAAGTGTTCACATTTCTATTTGTCTTTTGTTTCTGTAGGAATCCAAAACAAAGTTAATCTGATCAACGGGGATCAATAGAAAAGTGAGTGAAGATTCTTATTTCTTTGAAGCCAGTGAAGGCAATGAAATAATCCTCCTAAACAATGAAGGCCTTTAATTCAGTCTCAAACACTGAAAGGCATTGTGAAGTGGGATTTGCAGTGTTTCTGGTTTTAATTTAAACTGTACAAGCAGGTGCAGTAGTTGGAGGTGAACTACTCTTACTACATTTTTGTGATACTGTAAGAAAAAAAAATCTCAGACAAGTTCCAGACCAGGTTTATGGACTGTAAGAGTAAAAAAGTCTCAGAAGAACTTCCTTTTGTTTTACCCTCCAAGTCCCCATCTCCAATTTGAATGTATCCATCCTCCTTTCTTTGTGATTTCATTAGGTCCACAAGCTGAAGGACATCTCAGTACTTGAGACTCTGCACACGTGTGAGCTGGCTACTTCTGGAAGAAACACCAGCCAGTTCTTCAGCCTCCATCTATTTGGTGCCTTCACCTGAAAAGCTGGCACAGGACTGGGCTGCAGAGGGACCTTCTGTGAACTTTTGGGACTGAGGAATGCTTAAGACAATATGGGATGGGTCCACCACTCTACGTCACAGGTAGTGGTTCATCAGGTGGGTAACCCACAGCAGCAGGGCAGGGACTTGCAAGTCAGTATTCTGTTGCACTTTTTCCATGGTCTAGAGGTGGCAAGGGCGCGAAGTGAGAGTTCACTTGGCATCATTTGGAGATGAGGCAGGTCCAGGAATGTAAATCCAGTCACGTGGTAGCAGCCAGGGTCTGACTCGGCCTGGCGAAAACCAGACAGATCCTGGAGTGAGATGGCAGGTCTGAGGTCAAGCTGGGAAGTCAGTCTATGGATCAGAGCCCAGTCCAGCAGACTACATAGCTGGGCATGGCTGTGAGACACCTGGAGACAGGCACACCTACAGCACAGCTCAGGCAGGAAGCAATGGCCCCAGGCAGAATTGAAAGAGTTCCTGGTGTGTGTGTGGGCACCCATGCACGGCTACTAAAACCCACAAGTGGCCTTAGAGCCTTGATCAGCCCATGGAATGGTGGCTCAGCAGTAATCAGAGAGCAGCAGAAGCAGGTGGATCTTAGCTGGAAGGTGCAGAACTGGACAGAAGGAAGGATGCAAAGAACGTCCCTCTGGCCATGGTAAGGCAACCAACCAGGCTGGGCAGAGGAAAGCACAATGGCCCCCATTCTGATGAAGCTGATGGCAGTGCTCTTATGGATAGCAGGGACATGATGTTTTCACTCTCTCTATTTCTGTCTACTGCATGGGCTTGTGAAAATGCACCTTGCAGTAGGCCACCAACTGTCAGTCACCGTTAACTTGTTTGAGGTAAAAGAGGTTCTTATAAATCTTCTCCTGACTTCTTCTATCCCATTTCCTGATTCCCTTACTTCATGTTCAGCTAGAGTCTATTTGGGAATGAAAATTTTAACGTTAAATATTTATGTTCAATATGTCCAGTTCCATATATCTTACAAAAGAAACTGAGGATTGATTGCTTGTTCTCTTTGTCTTGATCTTTCACTTGTTTTTGTCTTTCCTTTTCTTGTAATGTGAGAGGAAATTCAACTTTTGAACCTTGGGTTAAAGAGTTTGTCTTGACCTTAGGCTGAACTTGCTTATTTCGTTACTCTGCATTCTTGTTTGTAGCTTCTAGGAAGGTATAAATGGGCAAAATCAGGCTTATTGTGGATTCACAACTCTAATCATAATGACTGCAGCCATTGTGAGGACCATTTAAAATGTATTTTTTTCACAAGTTGTCTTTGGGGTTTTCTGTCTACCTGCAAGAAAAAATATTGTTCTCCAGCCTACCTACCTCCAGGAACTCAGGGACCCTCAACCATCAAAGCTGTCACAGAAGATTGGTTTCATGGCATTATGGGGAGAGGCACGATGCCAGAGTGTTGTTCTTATCTTCAAATAACATCTCCCTGAATAAGGTCCTCTTTGTTTTGGGAGCCATGGGTGTGTTTTGTATGCACCATTCATTTATTTTTTCAGTTACATGTTCAGAGATAACACAGGTTGAACTAATTGTCTAACTAAGATTTGGAATTTAACAAATTACAGTATTCAATAACATAATTTTCTTTGACAAAAACAACACAGGTAGTGCTCTCCTAGTCTGACAGCTCTGGGAGCTAGAGTTGATTCAGAAGTGCAAGAATGAGATTCTAAAAGCGTAAGGAAATAAGAAATGTTATTTATCACTGTTTCAGTGTCACCAACTTGTTATTTTTATTGTTCTTCAGAATAATGGGATTTATTGAAGCAGTCTATCCTCACATCACGTAATACACGTTATGCTTGAAGAATGAGGAGGATTCAAAATAGCAAAACATAAAAAAGCACTTTAACACAATTCCACAGCAAGGAGAGCTACACTTAAAGCCTACCTTATTTCTATCTGGAACAAGCAGAAAACAAGGACATGAGGAAAAAAATAGTTCAGTTATTAAACCCACACAAATTGAGATATTTGCATAGTTACTGCCGTGCTCAAATGAAAGAAGATAATTGTGTATATGAAAGGTTTTCAACAGCTGTCTTTGAAATCAAATAAAGAAACATGCTGGCTGCTTTGCATCTGGGATATATACACCAACACTCAATACTCACAAATCGCTAAGTGGTTGTTGGACACCTGAAATTCTATTGATTGCTAAAGCTCAATAATGTCTCAGAGACTTGATCAAAAGAGCAGGCAAGCAAACAAGTAATTATATAGTATTGGGACTCTTAGCATTTACAAAATACACTGCAAAGAGCAAACATTCTGACTAGATAAATAACCTCAGTTTGGTATGGCAGCAGCCGTAACAGGAAACCTTTCAAATGTTGATTACATAAAATTAAGGATGATACAGTGAAAAAGAGTATTGTAAATCAGACAGCAGGGAATTTCAAGGATCACAAATCCTTGCCTAATATAAATTACAGCAATAAATTCTAGCATGGATTGTTTCTTTTATAACAATGGTTACCAAGAAAATAGGAATTGTGAGCTAAAATTCCAGGGCATTTAAATCATGATAGTCCCTAGAAGTTTAATTGGTTTATTTTGCTTCCAGTTTGCTCAAAAGTGAACACAAGTATAAAACTCTTTGATTATATAAATTAATATTTGTTTCCTTAGATTCTCTGTTAAGTCAATAAATAATATTCTTATTGTAGTTATTATGGTGACTGTAAATAAATAGTCAACCTTATTCCTTCTCATACATTCATATATTGAAAATTCCACTGAAAACTGTGGAAAGATACCAGTACAAAAATGACTTGTGAGTCAGTCTTAGGGCTTGGCAGAGGTTGTTGACCCCTGGATCTTCTCATTATTACAAAACACTCAAAACACCAACTGCCTGAAAGATAATAGTGACTTTAAAAAATTCTTTTAAGATTAAGTCCCAGAGCATTGTGCCTTTCTTTTCATCTCACTAGAGTTATTAGTCATCTCTCAGATGGCTTAACAGGGATGGTCACCATATTGTAACCCTGGGCTCTGATTGTGGGGATGCCCTTATGCTGTAATTAGAGGAAAGCTATTGCCTCAGAGAAAACTGTAGGATAAACATGTACGGCTCTGACTAGCATTAATCTATTTTGATATGAAGTGAACTGGCATCATGGGAAGCCAAAGAAAATTTTCTTCATGTGGTTTACAAACAAAAAGAAGAGCAATGCAAGACTACAGAAGAACACAGCTCTAATAATGCTTATAATTTGGCCTGAGGTTGACTCCACAGTACCTGCAGGCAATCTCATGCAGTGCAAAATACCACCAGTGAATTTCAGTTCTCTGTACAAGGCAGCTCTTAATGGACATTAGCTAGTCATGTCCTTATGGCTAGTTACATGCAAAAGCAATGCTGTGCATAAGTTAACCTAGGATCCCATATACTTCTGGTCAATCTTTCCCAGAAGAAAATTCCTGATGTTGCATACAGCATGTTCCTGTCCTTTGAGAACAGTCCAAAAAGGCAGGCTAGATGAAAAAAAGTCATCTGTGTTCTTAAAATTTAAATTTCACTGTTCCCAAAGTATTCAACAGATTCTGTCCAAAACCAGGACTTCAGCTCTATATCCAACTATAAGAGGTGCTGGATGGTAAAGAATTTCTGCAATTTCCCCACAGAATTATAATGTTTTAGGACCAATCTGTGATTATTCTGTTTAAAGAGAAAGATGAGTCTACAGCTACACAGTGTCCTCTGATGTCACTGACAATGCGACATTGATTATATATAGACAATGATCCTGAATTGTTCTGTACTTCTTCAAGAAAGTGCAAGTGAAGATTTGAACCCATTATTTATTTACCTAGGATGCTTCCACAAAAAGTTTCAATTATATGTCTTTAGGGCTTCACAGCTAAAGTGGAGCCATTCCTGGAGTAAGATGAAAACACTAGTAGTAGTCTAATGCCTCTGCAGTGATGCAAGAAGGAAGAGAATTTCTGTGACTCATAGCATTGCCTTATACAGAACTGGTTGTACTGGGATATGCTGCTGAGCTGTGGTGTACAAGGAAATCTCACAAGACCCATAGTTATGGCTTTCAATACATCTTCTGTTTAAATAATGGCAACATTTTCTGATACTAAGGGCACAAAAAAGCCTTATTTATTTTATTTTCCTTTTATATGATTGGAACTAATGAAAGTGTCAAGAGGTGAGCAATTTCTTCGCAGACAGTTTGTTTAGTTTCATTACATCAATAAGAAATGAGGTATTAAAATATATTAAAAGATAAGTATGACAATTTTCCCCTGTTTTTCCAGTGTGATTTGCTTTCACTGTGTCTGTCAGTCACACAGAAAAACTTCATGGTGTAGATGGTGATTTTTTTGTGTTGTCAGTATCTAAGAAATAATAAGGTATGAGCATAGAGATTAGATTAATATGAAATTTTAAATATTGTATTTAGGATGGTGGAACTGTACTGCATGATCTGCAATAAATTACTTATTTATATTTTACTTACCTACTACAATCACAGGAACCCATTTCCAACAATCCTTGTATTTTTCTATCAAACACTTGATATGAGGACCTTGACAAAAGAAAATTAAGCATTATGCTGCTGGAGAGCCTCTTAGTTTCACAAATTATATTTTTAAAAAGTCTTCAAGTGAACTTGTGATACTGAATTGTGCTGGCTACTCTTGAATCCTATGTTTTCACCAAGGAATTGTGGAGGAAAATGGAAGCACATTCTCCTCAAAACCCTCCTCTCTGATCCAGTGTTTGGGTTCCCAGTTTTCCTTTGCAGAACCTGGCAACTGTCAGTATTCTTCCTATGTGGTTGCTTTTTAGCAAACAAAGATGATCTGCTGTCTACTACAAATAGCTGCAAATGGTAATAATAGCACTGGTAAGGAACCAGGTGAATGCCAAACCTTCCTTGAAATGCCCCAGCCCCTGCTGATGAGGAGGCTTGCATGCAGCACCATCTGTCAGCTGTGTTCATTTATCACTAACCAACTGGGGAGACAACATGAACTGAAATGCCACCAGAAAAGAGGCAATAGCTCTGTCTTAGCTGCTATACATTTGTTACAAGGAAAAAATTGTGAATAGAAAGTAGGGCTTAGTGTATTAAATAAATAATTTGCTCTGAGTCAGATTCTGCTATGTTTACTCACACAGAAAAGTACTTTATTTAGCAGCTGAGTAAGCATTTCACGTGGAGTTAAATATTATCTGAACCAAGAGAAAAGATCAAAAATTTGCTTTATATTGTGGGAAATAATCAGAAATTTTTTAACCATGACTGACTGTAGTTAGAAGATATCCAATAATGGTCAGTAGGGCACTTCATGTTAGAGTGATCCATGCAGAAGGACTGCATGGAGAGATTACTGCACCATTTTTAAGAAATTCTTTGTTGCTGATTTTCAAATTATTTTCTGAGTCAAATGAATTCTCAAAGGGACAGCAGGCCCCAAACTTGTCCCCTGCTGCATTTCTGCTTCCTGATCCAAAGCACATATGAGAATCCTCAAAAACTCATTTAAGAGCTGACACCAAGCAATCAGTAAGAAGCAATGCATATAATATATAAAAATGAAGGATAACACAAGCTATAGAAGACCTCAGGAAGTCCCCGGTCTAACTTCCTGTTCAAAGAATGTTCAACTATGGGATCAAATAGAAATGCAAAGGGCTTTATCCACTTGGGTCCTGAAACTTTCTAAGATGGAGACTGCACAGTCTTTCCGGGTAACCTGCTCCCCATCTTCACTGTTCTGAAGGTGATAAAGTTTTCCTGATATCAAATCCAAGGCGGTATATTTTTTGGTGGCTTTTTTTTCTCATAAATGACTGTAAAACTTCAGTGCAAAAAACTTCAGTGCATTCTTTGTACAAAAGAGGTGTTAGTTCCCTGCACCTTGTTTTGTGCGGGATTTGATTCAGAACGCATTTTCCAAATGTACTTATTAGCCTGGATCTGCCAAATGAAGCAAATCATTATTTAGATGTACGGGACCTTTGGGTACATCTATGATAGGATCGAGGTAGCAGAGGTTCTGAGGATCTTGACTCTGAGTGGCATACTCAAAATCTGCCATAATGTACCTCAGGCCTTTTTGCAGATCCTTTCCTGTTCTTAGGCAAGTAAAACTCATTCTCAGTAAGAACATTCACAAATTTTGTGGGGCTGGCACTCTTAAGAGCAGGTTTGTGACATGAACAAAGAGAGTTTTAGAAGTGTTGATAGCTTGTGTATTTTCAGTTTCACGATGGGAATCACATTAATGAGAATATCTGACTCAGAATGTTAATGCTTATTCTCATATGAGATAAAACAAGTAGACAAACTGATAACAGTGTCACGTTTGTGTAGCTGATCTTTTGTCTTTGACACAATGCACTCTTCCCAGGGAAAACAACAACATCAGCTAATAAACTTCCTCTGGACAGTTAATTAATAAATCTATATCAATTAACTTTAAACCACTGTTAACTACAAAATCAGAAGTTTAAATCAGCCATAAATTCAATTGTATATTCCAGCCCTCTTGCGACAAGCAATTTCTAAGAATTGCTAACAGGGTGTGATATGGAGGGCTGGTCCATGTCACTGTTCTTGTTCACTGCTGCTACTGAACAGACTATGAAGGACAGAAAGCTGCTGAAAACTGGATGAAAACTTTCTAGATTCTTATATCGCAGCCATCATGTCTCCCTCATTGCCAAATTCCGTCACAACCAACCCTGTACACATTCTTCAGGGAAAATTGCACTCAGCTAATTTTTCAGTTAGAAAATCTGGTATAGCAGGTACTTTGGAAGCAGACAGTGGCTTGAGAGGCAGCCAGTACTTGATATAAATAACTCCATGTGCATCTGGGCTGGTGGTGCAAACAGGGGTAGGGATGGGGCAGTGAAAGAGCAGAAAGTGCTGTTGCAGGGAAGCTCTGTGGAGGAGAGTATAGCTATCAGAGTATGGATTAGTTATACTGAAAGTAGAGCATGTGGGTGATCTGAGGTCATGTGGTTGTGGATAAGGGGGATAGAAGCTATGGGGAGGAGATGCAGATGGGTACTAGTGGATAAATTGCCTTTGCTGACACAGCTGCAGACCTGAGCTGGGTAGCACAGATCCCTTCTGCCCTTTTTCAGGGAAGGATACCTGTAAGCTCCAGCATAAGGACCCTTATTGGACGATAAGGTGGCAAGAAACACTTTAACTCTGGTCCTCACCAACCCTTTTCACACTGCCTGCCATATTACAAAACAGCTGTGATCAGCTTCACTTGCCTTTTCCTGAGCTTTCAATTCACTCACCAATGATGTTTAAAGGACCCACTAAAAAGGGTGTTCTGACAGAAAGGTGTTCTGATTGAAGTTGTAATGTTTACTGTGGTTCATGGTATTTCTTTACAAAGGCTCTAGGTTGAGCAATATATAAAATATGGCTTTTTTTCATTGTCATCCAGGAATCATGTGAGTTACAGACATGGTTTAATTTAGACCCGGCCCTGAGTTCCTTTTTGGTTCTGAATTTGATTAATATCAATGGATGTTTTGTTCATGCAAAGACTGTTAATTTGCCTTCTGGATATGTGGACTAGCATCTTCTGAAATGCTGACTTGGGATATAAATTCCATAAATATCTTAAATTTAGAGCATTTTCCCCTTACTATACCTATCAAATATCTTTTCTTTATCTTGTGGGGAAGGCAAGCTATCAGAAAATCACAAGTGATGAACAGTGTAAAAAATCTCAGTTCTGAAAGTAAAAATAAACCATGAAAGCTAACCCCCAGAGCATTAAACCCACCTTTAAACACCTACACATTTCATTCCTGAAAATTTTATTGTTTTTCAAGTAGGAAGAATATCTCACTTGCTGCAACCGTCATAAATTTTGACACAGCCCCAGCCCCTTTATAATGTGCCTTCATAAAGCTCAGCCTTCTCTCCCATACTTTTTCTTCTTGCTTGCCCAAGTTGCAATGTATTTTGGAACAGAAAGGCAGTAACAGACAACTGTCTTTCTGTAAGATATAGTGAGGTTATTCTGTACAAATGGAATGAACCTCATTTTTTCATTTCAGATCAAAGCAGAAATCTTTTGAAGTTTAGCTATTTGATAAAAAAGGGCTTTATAACAAGCAGATATAGAAGTTAATAGGACATAGAGATATTTTATTAAATTGCAAACCATTATTAATATTGCAGTTTTAACTTGAAAGAAATATGTGAAATGACACCGGAAATTAATTAGATTATTTCATCATTCTTTTACATTATAAACTTTGATACACTTGCATAGATATATAGGTACATTGATAAAAAGACACAAAGACAAACAGAATTTTAATGAGTGGGGAGCTTTTATCTACTATCACTTTGTGACTTAATTTTTTCTGTTTATACTGCCTATTGATTCCAGTTGAAACCTGCTGTTTTAATGTTGTTATTGATATTCTCTCTGGGTTTTCTTCTAATTCTGGCATTGATATTACCTTGATCGGATTTAGTTTATTTGAATTGCCTGTAGGTTTCAGTCTCTGGAGTTTTTCACTGCTTATAGACATGCAAAGATAAAACCTCTCTTTTTATCTAAAAATCCTTGAGAGACTCTGAAAGATACAGCCGTTTTCTGAGAACATTAAAAAGAAAGAGACAACAATCAAAAGGAATATACTTCTCACCCAGCCTATTCAAGACATCATTTCTATACACCCTGAGTATTCTCTGACATGCACAGACTTCTCATCTAGTCAGTTCCATTTTACATTTGGAAACAATGTGTGAAGAAATTGGATTGTCATAAAGTGACAAGAGGTCCCAAGCTCTGTGTCTCAGGCTGCACCTTCACTGGACTGTCTCTGGTCCTGGATAATTTGGGAAGTGAACCTGTGTAGTGCTCCATGACATTTATTTTTGCACCATGGTGAAAAAGTAGGCTCTAGCACATTACTTGAATATAACAGAAAATCTTTGTTCCCAGTGCAAGAAGTCGATGTGTGAGGGTGGGTGGGGTAAGTGGGGGAAAACTTGCTGTGTTTGGGCTTGAAGAAATTTCTCCATGTTGTTCCAGAGAGTTGCTACTTGGTGGATGCCCCACACCCGAAACATTCAAGTCTAGGTTGGGTGGGACTCTGAGCAACCTGACTTAGTTGAAGAAGTCCCTGCTTGTTGCAGGGGAGTTGGACTGGATGACCTTTAAAGGTCGCTTCCTACACAAACTGTTCTATGATTCTGATTTCCACAATTTCCCTGTGGCTCTTAGAGAGCACAAAAATGATACCTAAATTAAAAAAAAGGAATTCCAAACCATTTTATCTTTCAAATTATTATGCTTCCATTCTTGTAAAGGTAGAACAAAAAACTGACAAAAACTCATTACTCCCTTTTCTGCTTTTTTATTTCTATGTTTGTAATTTATTTGCTTCATCTTCTTACTCTTGCAAGTTTTTTCATTCCTTTCTTTTTCTTTTCTTTTGGCTTGAGTTAATCTTTGTTCTCCTTCTGTTTTGTTTTGTTTTGTTTTCCCCTGCTTTCTTCATCCTGTAGGCCTGTAGTTTATTTTCATTTCTTTGTTCTGATTCCTTTGTTGTGTAACAGTACACATTTTTGGAAATAATTATTTTTCAGGAAATAATGAGTATTTTCAAGTCTGTAATTAAAGACAGGTAAATACTACAAATATATGTGTAATCATGTACTTTATTTGCATGTGCTTTATTTCCTCTGTCCAGCTGTCACAGGCCATTTATATTAACAATTTGACAACTTATAGAATTCCCTAGGATCTAACAGAGAGCCTGTGCAGTACAGGGCATAGACAGGAAGAAGGCTGAGAATTGTACTCATGGACTAACACTGAATCACCCTGATCAAAATAAATTTAGTTATTAACAACATTAAGAGGGAATGGTAATAGAAAAGTGGAGATTGTGCAAAAAAACATCTTCTGAAATAGAAAGACTGTGATGGGCTCTTGGAAAGCAGCACAGAGGGAAGGGGAGCACTGTTTGCCTTTTACTAATCTTCCCTGTGGATCACCTGCACTGAGCCAGCAGCACCACTCTCTACAGGCTGTATGGGCTGCATTGTTAGAATTGCTTCTGACAGCAGGAATGAAAATGGATTGTAGGGGAAAAGGAAGGGACCCAATGAATCCAACTGCTGGCCCAGCTTTTGGAAATCAGACAGATATACCATAGAGACCACCATTTTCAATGACCAAATGTGTAAAGTTATCCTTGGTTATAAATTTTGAGCTCGTTTACATTTTCATTTACTGTGGGAATGAGTTCTACAGCTGAAATGTGCATTTCATAAAAAAAATTTTGCTCCCTGATAATTTCTCTGAAAGCCCCCTTGTCCTGCTGTAATGAGATATAGTGGATGAATATTTTTTTATTCACATTATCTATCCTCATAATGGTTGTGTAGACAAAGTTACATCCTTTTCAAGCTGACAAGTCTGCTCTGTACTCTCTCCTAGATAGGAAAAAATGTATACCTCTGATCATCTTTGCAATTCTCTAGTTTTTCTGGTTTGCTCTTTAGGATACTGTACACAGCATCCCGCATGTGGGTTTGACAGGTGTGTACAAAGTATCATAATAACATGATGACTGTTGTTCTCAGTTTCATTCTCAATATTACTGATATTTGTTGAGCACAGCATAGCCATAAATATGCACAGTAACTTCAGGATATATTTTTTGAGATCCTGACTTTAGATGTTTCTAGCAATCACCTAGGAATGAATGCAAACTCTCTCCTTGTTTATAGTTAGTTATACTCTTCTTATGTGCACAACTGGGCTTATTAAGACCGAATTTCATCTGACATTTCAGAACTCAATTAGTCAATATAATGAATTTTGCATTTCAGATTTTGCTATTTTGTATCTGTGTCTTCACTGAATTTGATTTTTCCTCCTTTCTCCTTCATCCTATTGTCTTTAACCTGACTTATGTAGATTTAATAACATGTATCTCAGTACAGGTCTATGTTCATCATGGGTACGCTTTTGAATGGTTCACCCAATGAATTTCTGAGACTGAACATGGATTTCTAGTCTTTGTTTACTCTCCTACAACTGTTATTTATCAATGACAGGGCCTCATCTTGTAATCCAGACCAATTTAGTTTATTAAAAAGCATTTGGTGAAAGACTTTAAAAAAAACCTCCAGTGTTTTCTATCAACAAAGTTGTCTGTCCTCCCTGCTCATTGACTTTTTCAATAGTTTTGGGAATTATGACTCCTTCATGAAATGTTATGTGTTTTATTTATCTTATTTATCCCTTCAACCACTGATTCTGTTTCTACCATTTTTTCCACTTGGGCAATCAAAATTACTGCTCTGTAGTGTCTGGGATAATTTTTAAAAAATGATGTCATATTTGTCATCTTCTCTCTCTTCAAAACCGAGGTAAGTTAACCAATAGGCTACTCTCTTGACTTCCAAACTCTTTTCTGAGGACTGTTGACTCTCTGATTTGTCATATTTCTTTTCCTTTTCTTTACTTTGTCCTTGAAATTTCTACAGTTGATAGTTCTGTTTGGAGCTTCCGACCAGTTTTACATTGGTGAGAGTCCACTGACTTTCAGGTAACTTCTCATATTTTTCTGGAGTGTCAGAACACTAGCAACTTGTATTATGTGGAAACTGCTGTCTCTAGCCATTCTCTCTGTGTCTGCATTATTTACTTTCTCATTTCTGTTTCACTGTCATTTCAAAAATCAATTGCCAGCTTTCTAATAGGTGAACAGTTAATCTCAGGTTGGCAGGCTTTGAACCAACTCGTCTCAGGCTCTAAAATACTCAAATAGTCTGTTGAAGGCTGGTTGGTAGTATTTATTTGCTGACTGGCAGTTAAATATTTAATTGTTGGATCCACTAACCGTTAACTCTATTACACAAAAATGTTGACCAGCTTTTAATTTTCACATCAATCTACTTTTCATTTTCACCTGTATTCCACTTCTTAAGAAGATTTCAAAGCCCCAGATGTATCAAATCAAATGAAGCTATAGAATTCTGGCACTTTTAAAAGAAGTCAGAGATACACAATGTTTGTTGTGGTTCAGCCGCAGACACCAACCAAGACCCACGTAGCCCCTCGCTCACTTTCCCACTGCTGAGATTGGGAAGAGAATTGGAAAGGCAAAAGGTAGAAAACTTGTGGGTCAAGATAAAGAGGATTTCATAGGGAAAGGAAAAGTAACACATGCAAGCAAAGCAAGACAATTAATTCACCACTTCCCACAGCAGGCAGGTGCTCAGCCTGCTCCAGGAAAGCTGGACTCCACCACGCATGCCAGTGACTTGGGAAGACAAACACCATCCCTCCAAACATCCCCCACAAGAAGAAGGGACCAACTGCAGTGCAAGACTGGGGAGGAGGAAGAGGAAGAGGAGGAAAGATAAGGAGGGACACTGGAGACCTTGGTAGGAGCAGAAGTGGAGATAGCAGATGAGGACATGCAGGCAGAAGGCAGACATCTAAGCAGATGGAGAGTAGAGACAGGATTCTGGGGAGAAATAAAGAAATAATAACAAATTAGAAAAAGCAATTTTAGAATATTCTCTATCCAGAACCTGTCATGGAAACCAGATTTGCTAACCTCTACCTTTCCTATGGTCATTGAACAGGCTTGAAACCCACTGGTTAAACTGTGCATCATATCAATTTATTAATGGTTAATCAGTATGTTCAGTCAGCTATCATCAGCACTTCTGCTGTTAGCTCAGTTGGAGAGGTGCATGCTGTGATTCCAAAAGGCCAAATCCTAATTGTGGCCTCAGTATCAATGCTGAAACAGTAGGCTAAAACAGTAGATGTTTCATTTCAAAAAAATTCAAAATCAATGAAAAGAGGACTGAGATTGTGAAGTCAAAAATAGAAGTGCTTGAAACTCCGGAGTCTAAACACACACATGTGCTCCTACTTTTGTCTATTTTCTGTAACTATTATTCTGCAGACTTTAATGACAGACACAGAAGAGGCAAGACAGGACAGGACAGTGTGATTCAGACCTTGCTGACTGCCATAGGTGTCTTCTCTGAGGGTGAACCAGGTTTGTGTGCCTGTTGCCTGTAACATCTGTGCCTCACGTGTTGCAGCAAATAGGGCAGGGGGATACAGAAGAAAATGGGCATATCCTTGCAGCCAGAGAATGAGAATGTCTCTGCCTCTACCAGAGACTTATACAAGGACTGGCATGTAATCATTCCAGCTGAGCAAAAATCCTGTTTTTCTCACGCTCTGTGGATACCTACAAAGGACCTTGAAGCCAGATTTATGCCAGTATAGAATTGTTACTTCTGGAAACCAAACAAAAGCTGTCTGTTCTCACCTGTGACAGTTTTGAACACTGAGGGAAAAAGCCAAAGCCAAACAATCCTCCAAACAAATAAAAAAAAACAACAAAAATGGAACTAAGAAAAAAGAAAAGTTGGATCTAAATCATTCAAGTGAGCTTATTGGATCACATTGACTATTTTTACCTGAGATTTTTCACCTGTAAAAGAATGGTATAATTTTTCTCTTTTCATAAATACAGAGCAAAGAATTGTAACTTATTGCTGCTCATGAACACAGCTATGTTCATGAAGGGAGAAATTGCTCTGTATATCATGTGTATTTGCTTGCATTTGCTAATACAGTGCTAGGATCTGAGCAGGGAGAAAAGGATTAATTCATTGTGACTATAGCAATTCAATAGTCAGGCATTTAGTCTAAGTTCATGTCAACACAATGATCTAATGATTCATCCTATTCCAAGCAGACACTTATACAGAACAAACTGCTCTCTGTAGTTGCTGGACTGTCTGTCACTGGCTACTGGAAGCAGGGATGACTAGTTCAGACCAGATGCCCACGTTTAGGAGCCTGTGGAGTGAGTGAAGGTCAGTAAATACTGTGAACAAGCACCCATGATTGGGGAACTGGACAAACTGATTTTTGTCTAAAACTCTTCAAATTTAATTTTAACAGAGATTTAGGTAAGTAAAAAACTAAGACTTTGCATTGTGCTGGGTAATATAGCAGGAGTAATTGCTCTCTGGTACAGTTACAAACTATGTAATGAAAAAGGTGAAAATAAGAAAATGGTATTCCAGTCATACAGAACTTCTGTAAACACAACCAAAATGTTTCAGCTGTTTGACTGCAATGATGAGGTGAGCATCTGAGGCCTAAAAACATTCTAAAACCACATTCCATCATATGTTTTAGAAATTATCAGCTTATATTATTTGCTGATGTTAAGCATATTAAAAAAATCAGTGTATTAGCTACTGTGTATCATTACACAAGGTATGTTACATATGAACTGAATATCATGTCTGGTGATGGAGAAAGTCTGTGTGTAATACTGTTCCCTGGAGAAATTGTTCAAGAGCTGTTCATCCTTGTGGAAAGATTACTCTGATATCAGTGAGACTCATCTGCTTTGTAAGTGCCAGTTGAGTTGTAAAGCTTCTCCAGGGCATTTTATCAGGTGTTCTTAGTCAGCATCAATGGTCTCTATGAGAAGAGAAAGAGACGAGAAACAAGGCTTGGTTCTTCTAGTTAAAATAAATAGATCTGGTAAATGCCTTTTCAGCCCTGTATTTCTTTTTTTTATTATTAATTTAATATTTTTGATTTGATGCAAAGTATCTCTACTCCTCTGCTGTCACACAGATATTGAAACCTACAGCATTTCTACTTTACTTCTTTTTTCTCTCCATTAATGCGGAACATTACTTCAGAGGAAAGAAAAAAGATGTGCTAAAAGATGTGGATCTCCATTTAAAGAACTGGTTTTCTTGTGATTATGCCAAGAGTTTCATCTTGGAAATTCTTCAGATTCTGTCCTTGGACAGATTTATATATGGGATTTTCACATATGTTTCAGTGAGAGTTTCGCACTTTTATCTCACAGAAGAATTTGACCTCTGGGGTTTACCTCTCTTGGGACTAGTTTAGGAATATTAGCTGTACTATGTCCTGAAAATATTTCATGCCCGTTGCTGCCTGACTCAGAGTAATTCAGATACCACTTTGTAAGAGACTGAAAGTGGATTTTGTAATCCTTTTGAAATCTTTCCTTTTTTGATGTCTGTTTGTTAATCGAATTGGAAACAAAATGCACAAAACATTGAAACTCTTCGAGTAAAATACAGCACTGTTAGCTAGTGGCTGAGAGTGGAAATGTAAGTAAAAAGATAAAAGTTCTGTTACAGCCTCTATTAAAGATTTTGTGCATGGCTTGGGAAATATCTCTTAGGACCAGAATTGTTCCCACTGTTGTAACTAGAAGGAAGAAAGGAACATTTTTTTACAGCTGCTGTTTTTTTTACTGTTATGAGATGAGGTGCTAATTTTTCCCATCTACCATCGTGGGAAGGTTTTTAGATCTCTATTTGATTTGCTTTGAGAGTCCTGAGTAGGTGGGGAGTTCTGTCCCCCTTGGTATCACATTTTGCCTATTTTTGTACTTCTCTAAAGTTGTTGTATCAATGTAATGAGATTGTTTCTTTTACTGCTTGTGAAAGGAGGCACCACAATCAAGCCTTAAACAAATGTTATAGTAGCTGGGTTTTGTCCCTTGTGCTCCTAAATGCCTAAGTAGTTCTGAGGAGAGAGGACTGAGATATTTCTCTAAAATTCTGGGAGAGAAAGAGTTGGTATAGGCAAAATAATAAAGCAGAAAAAAGAAACAGCAAAGAAAAAAGGGAGATGAAATTGCTTCTTGCATTCTTTTCCCCATAATTTCACAGCCACTTTTCCAGCTAGCAAAATAAACAATTAAAGGCCTTCTGTTTGATATATTATTCAAGTTAATGAGCAAAAGCACGTTTGTTACTCTCATAATGGAGCTGAGAGAAGGAAATCTGTTGCAAACTTGTCATTGTTTGATGCAAGGCTGAGGATTAATATTCTTGTTTCAGATCAAGAGTATCCCATTTCACTACAACAAGTTGCTATTTTGCAAGCTTATATTGTGCAGAAATCAGAGTGTTCACAAACAGGATTACATAAAAATAATAAAAGGTATGAAACAAGAACAACTCATTCATTTTTGATCTAACTTTTGTGTATTAAATCCTAGGAAAAAAACCCAACACCACAGAAGACCCCATAAAATGTGTAAGAAGCTTGCACAAAAATGAGAAAATTAATTGAAAATGCTGATGTAACATGAAACATATAAAAAAGTAATCGTTGCAACCACAGTATGTATTGAATTTGGTCTTTTTCTGACCTACTGGGTTCCTAATACTTCCATAAACTCCCAGATAGTGGACTTCTCATTTTTGTGCTTGTTGAACATTTAAATTCCCAAGTCCTTCGGGGACTTCTGTGCACCCTTATCAACACCTAAACTCATATAAAAACGAGCTGCACTTTCTAGAATGGTGTTCCCACTAGTGAAAGCCTATTAACCAAGGTCACATCACTCAGTTATAGTTTCTAGATTTTGCTTTGGGAACAAGCCCTCTAAAACACATACATGCTTTGTGAAGAAAATAGAGATGGTCCATTAAATTAGCCATGCAGATGGTAACTGAATTGAATATTCAGGGTTTCTTTTGCGTATAGAGAATCTTTTCACTTTATTGCTTATCCATTGGGATGGGTGGAAATGAGTCAACATTTTTGGTGGCTAAAGTTCAAAGCTTATTGAGCTATTTAAAAAATTGTATTTGTAATTTTTTTTTCATTTTATATTTAAGACATGGCAGACATCAATTAAAGACATCTAGTTCCTAAACGTTATTTCTGGCATCTCCTGATGTTTCTTGACTGTTGAGTTCTGGTTTGAATTTTAATTTGTCAATCTGCAAAATACTTGAAAGAGCAATCTATAGTTAAGAGTATAGCTTGTCAGAAAAAGCATATTGTGTTTCAGAAGTTTTGAGTTTTTGAAACTCTTCCCTTTTCTGAGCTATTTTGCTTTCTAATGCTATTTTTTCTTACTACTGATTCCAACAGAATGCTTTCCAAGTATTAATAATATCCTCTCTTGGCAACTACGTTTGGGACCGCATTGGTCAACAGAGTTGAAAAACAAGTAATATTAATAACTCTAATTACCATCCTTATAGGCTAAATGGAATGGAAGAATTTCTAATTCCTCTTTGGAATTTATAATAATTTACCTGCCAGCTGACCTGAAGCATTTAGCCAGACCACTATTATAAATGACTGTCTCTGATCAGTGTTTGCTTCATGTGGGATGAAAGAATTATTTACCATTAGTGCTTGTTGATAATGGTGATTAGTCTGCATGTCCTACTTCTGTGGGGGAGTTTACAGACAGGAATTGCACAGTAATGAACCTGTGAACTCCAGAAGTTACATCGAACACTTGAAATATCCCTGATCCAAAACATGTGCGTCACCAGAGCTGTCCCTATTCCAGCTTCCCTCCAGCTTAGAGAGCCACCCAATCTGGACAGGAAGTTTAACTTCAAGAATCTCAGGGATGATAAAATGGTGGAAAATGATCACTTTGCTAGGCAGTGTCTTTGTATTTTTTCCCCTATCCTATTCTTTATATGCAGTAAAATACTGTGTAAATAACATTTCTATTTAATATGCCTTTGCTTGTGGATTTGGCTTCTTTTTTTGGTATTCCTTGTAAAATGTACCTCAGGTTACAGTAATTTAAATTTATTTGCACTCACTGCAAAACCTGATTTTTATTTAAGTGCAAGAACAAAGTGTTAGTCTCATTGATCCCATAATTAGGTGTAACTACTCTTACTGAGAATAAGACACTATTAAGCAAAACTCTCCTTGTTATAATCCCTCAAAGATGTGTGCTTGGGTACAAGTTAAAAGAGTATAAACCAAAAGGTGTAATAGTATTCTAGAATAAGAAGCCCAGGGAAAATAATCACTGTCGTGTAAAAGCAGAGCTGGGCATAATCTATAATACTAATGCTTTTTATATGTAGGTTACTATATGTGAAATGCTACAGTAATTGCCTCCTTAAAGTATTATCTTGATTTCTCATGCAAAAACCAAGCTGTACACAGTAGCTTGAATAGCTGCAAATAGTCTTTTTTTTTCAGCATGTCTGTGGAATTGATCATGCCAATTATCTTTTTCTCTTAAGCTGAATTTAGTTGTTATTCAGCATGTTTTTGTAACATGTCTGGTGGTGTCACAGAGGATTTCCATCCAGAGACAGCATGCATCTTTTTCTAGGGCTTATGTCAAAACCCAAGTTATCGAGACAGAAATTCTTCCAGTACATGGTGCTAGAGAACTCCTGCTCCATTTGATTAGTAGCCAGGTAAGCTTCTGGGAATTTCTGTAGGAATTACATTTTTCTGCTTTCTTTGGAGTGCCGTATCCCTTGGAGCTAATGTGATCTGCAGATGGGTAGACTGGAAATGCAGGTTGGAGGAACAACTGTCACGCACAGGAACCACAGCAGGGCAATGGTGAATTGAGAAAATACTGTTAAAGGGAGCTTACTTGCTTCTAGTGAGCTGCACAGATTGTATTGCCCTCACTAGGGAGTGTGACATAAATCCCATGACAGCAACTTGCCTCTCCGGAGAATTAATATCCCACTTTAAGTATCTGGGCCTGTGGGTGTGTTTGTGTTCATAAATCTGAGTGGGTGCATAAGGGCTCAGATCTTGATGTTCTTAAACTTGTTCATGCAGATGAAACTTATTGGTGACAGTGGGAACTAACGGCTATTAATCTGGCTCCAAAAATTGCCTAACAGGTACCTTTCCCAACGCTGACTGAAATCAAGGGGAAGTCTTTTGTATCAGGGTTATGGTGTGAAAAAGGAAAGGTGACTTGCTGGTCATTCACTTCTTTCTATAGGCAGTTTTATTTAACATAATGCTGAGAAGGAATATTGCCAGAGTGAAAATTAGAAAACTACTTTTCAAAGGTATTCTATCCCAATTTATTTTGGGACTTGGGATCTGCCTTTCACTCATTCATTCATTCATTCATTCTTGAAGTTCCAAAGTAACAGCCAAATGGTAATTCAGGAGTCTTTATAAGGCTTTCCATCCCATGGCTATGACCAGGCATGGGAAAGTCTGGCTGGCTATGCATTCCAGAAGCCAGTTTGTGCTAACATAGCACACCTGGAAAACCGAGGCCTGTTGCAGGACATGCCTAAAGTCCAGCTGCCCAGGGACAGGCAGAGATCATCTTCACAGCCCTTTTGCAGCTGCCATGATTTCAGCCTCTGTGTCTGTGTCATCCTGTATCCAATTATTGCACCAGAGGGCTGCAGCATTCCCTATGCAAGAAATCTCTGAGTGCTTGCTTGCAACTCATGAGGGAATGGCTTCCCACAGCTTCTCTCTGCCTTAGAGGATTTATATACTCTGAAGAGATAATTTTATTTTTTTTTAAGATTAGAAAAAAAGTATTTTTTGAAATGTAATAATAACATTTCAGAATTTAAATAAGGATGTTCTTAACAAAACAGAAATAATTTTTTTCTTGTCTGCTTCTTGCCATCCTTGGTCTGGGAAGAAAAATATTCAGCTGCTATTATGATTGCTCTTTGGGGGCAAATAATTTATATATGAGGCATTATTTAAAATAAAAGGGGCATTCTCCATCTTACTGTTTCCCATCTAGGCTCTAGATCACAGTCGTGACTGCCTTCCCTAGAGAAAGAATGAACATGTATTTAAACTGTAATTGATTTTAATTAAAAATAACTAAATATGTACAACTTAAAGAGTTCTCTACATGAGAAATGATAATTGTCCTTCTGTCTGCTGCATCATGATGAGGTCTTTGGTTGGGAATTTGATATAATTGTCATCTTCTGGGAGGTGACTGTGGAAGATGACCTGTGATATGTGCAGGCAAGTCCCGAATGCTTCCATGCAGGATCGTAGCTCACCTTCTTCTGAAGTCAACTGGAAGTCCTGCTTTTGATTCCAGAGCCATGGATTTAGCCTCCTGCAGAAAAAAAAATGCTTATTCTCCTTTCTAGTCAGTAGAATAGTTAATATTCTATTAGTTATTATTCTATATTCTACATATATAAAAATATGTAATTTTTATTCCCAACATATCATGCATGTTAAACTTTGAAGTAAGAGTTTATTTCTTGCAAGTTTTCCTTCTCAGTAATTCAAAATGCATCTTAAACTCCTAATTTACCATTAGGGCTGTGTTATTATTGTGTGACCTGGCATATTTTGAATCTCTTCTAAACTTTAAGCTTTTTATTGTTCAAGGTGGCACCAAGCTCCCAGAGCATCAGCACTCTCCAGGAGACACATACGAGTTCAGGAAATGCAGAATTACATATTCTTATCACTACACCTGAGGTCATATCTGTTGGTGCTAGAGGTTGTTAGGGCATTATCAGCACTGATTCTTGAGCTGAATAACTTGGATTCAGGGAAGAAACATAAACTGATCTCTTTTAGTCATCCACTAAGTTTAATAGGATTTGTCTTCTCTGTACTATGGGTTGGTCCATTGATAAACACGTGTTACTGGAACAAGTGTGTTATTTAAAAATTTCCTTTTTTGTTAGACTATGAACTCTATTGTGACTTACAGCTGTCATTTTAAGCTGGTCAAGACACCTGGAAAACTCGCTTCATTGGCATTAGATCAGACTTCTAGGCACAAGTTCATGGCACTTAAAGGCTGACAGTGCTGAAGCAGGTACTCGCAAGAAAAGTTCTAAGCCTTCTGGTTAAAAACAGTATTGATTGCTCTTGGAACTATGTATGGTGCATGATGTCACCTGTTACTGCTCTGAACATATACACTCCTCTTTACCTCACAGTGTTTTCTTGACATATAAAAAAATTTGTATTTATATATTTTATATATATATAATTTATATTCTATATGTATTATTCATATTTCATACAATTTAAAAAAATTATTTATATACATAATCAATGTACTTAGGGGCCTTGTAGACATCTCAATTATATATTTCCTGTTTTGTATATGCTTGGGTCACATACAGAAGTGGGTAAAAAATACTGCCAATAGAAGAAGTGTCACTGTGACCTGCAGACTGTTGTTTTAACCCTTCCATTTCATCAAAGAGTAGTAACTATTGTAGTAACTGCACCACCTCATTCTATGATAACCATTACAAAGAGAATAATACAAAAATATTATTAGTAGTTTAGCATCTATTAGAAAGTATTGCAAACTGCTTAGATAACTTTAGTTGGGGAAGTCAAATGAATAGTGGATCTAGTGGGTGTGAGAGGCTCTATAGATTAAAAAATAGCAAAGGAACGGCCTGGGTAGCATTTTTCTGATCATGAACATGGATTTGCACAGATGTTTCTATCTGTAGGTGAACAAAAACTTCTTAAATCATAGTCTTTCTAATTATTTTAATTTTCTTATTTCCTAATGACAACCTTATCCCCTACTTCTGCTGTTAGATATTCCGTCTTCTTGCATTTATTTTCCTTTGTGTATTATCCACTTAATAACTTTTCATCTCATTGTATAACCCAAATTTTTATGCTCTATTTGTATTGAACTGTTCTTTATTTATGCATTTCATATTTTAATTATTTTTTTTCATTCCTATGGAATCTTACCTTTTAGGAGGACTGAATTAAAAAATCTGTGTATCTCAACCAGAAGATCAGTTCATAATAAAGAAATTGATGAGCAAAACTGCATTCTCTATTTGCTTTTTTACTTCAAAATCTATGAGTTATTTGGATGTAAGAATCATAATTGTGTCATTCATAATTGGAAGTTAATTTTGCAATGTTTGGCATGTGGAAACATCAAATAAGGCTAATATTGTTCAGAAGTGATGTAGGGATATTTCCATTTTTGGATTCCCAAGTGAACATATGAATGTGTTATAAACTAAAGATCAATTCCTTCCCACAAACGTCAGCAACAACCTTTTTGAAAACTTTTGGCTGTGAAATTTTACTAAGCCTCAGGAAAGATTCCTGTGAGAGTCAGAAACACAGAAGTATTTTTAGAGTAAACAGCATACCTTGGTCATAAAGCTTCCTTTGTATGAAGCTGGTCAGTGTACTGGGTCATGTAACCATCTGCCTGGAAAGATGGGCTCAGATACTGGATGGATATTGAAATCTGTGACTCTGTCCCAAAAGTTGATAGCCTTATGTTGTTCAGTCTACTGTTGCACAGGGAAAATTAATAATAATATTATATTCTGTCAGTAATTGTTACCAGATTTGACTAGAATAGCAGAGAAATAATAATTGTTTTTCTATAAAGTGACTTAATAATCTGTGACAAACATGTCATGAACAGAGTCTTTCAAGCCTTTCTTGTGACCACTGCTCAATCCCATAGTTCTGAGCTACAAAACAGGACAAATGAGAGAGCAGAATCTATCACTGGAAACATACCACAATGCACAAGGAGAGCTCTCAATCTGTAGTTTTTTTTTAAAGTATAAAGTCTTTACTGATTATTATTTGGAGCAAGGCATATTTACACAAAATCTATAGGACCAGTGGAATCGCATGCCACTTCTGTAAACTCCTAAGTATATCACTGCCAAACCTGAGATCCTTGTTCACAGGTATTAATGCATTTGTGGAGGGAGGATTTTATATGACCACAGAATTAAAAACTATCCCTATGCACGTTCAGACAGCCAAGTAGGAGAAAATTTCCTTTCCACCACTATAAATCTGCTGCTTCCTAACATAAGTGCTTGACTTTGTAAATCAAAATGTCTTCAATGCTTTTTCTGCACATAATATATAAAGTTCATGCTCTATTGTAGCTGCTGCATTACACACATTGTTATTGTAGCTATTGTTTATGTATTAAGTAATATAAATGCAACAACTACAAAAAATCTTGAGAAACACACTGAGAGAGAAATACATATTAACAATCAAGCAGGGCAAATAGAAATGCTTTCCCCAATCATCTCTGAAAGGTTTGCATAAAATTCCTTTTTTGCTTATGCTCCAATCTCTCCACACAGCCTTTATATGAAAATTCATGCAAGTTAAATTTTGTTCTTTCAAGTGTTCATGGAAAGTGAATTTCAGGCTCGCAGCCAAGATACATTTAATCATGAAACAAAATTAGTTTAATCGTGAAACTAAATTTGTTTGGGGAAGAATTAGAAATATGCAACTTAATATAACCAGGGAATAAAAACAATTGACTGCTTTAGGTGGCCAAGGAAACAAAACTTCAGACTGATGATAATGGCACATCATATGTGGCTATAGGCAAGGTAGGCAATTTGCAAGAAGGCTAAAATACACAAGCAGATTCCACAGCTGGATAAATCCAAAGATTTCAGAATGGAATACAACTACCTGAGCTTCTGCAGGTGTTTTTGGGTTTTTTTGTAAATTTGGGGCAATGTATACCATCACAGAGCTTGTGTTTCTTTTTACTAGTCTTCAGGCTTGTCACAGTTCCAGATAAGTTTGTCCTATTTCACCTAACCAGTTTGTTGATTAGGTCAATGTTACATGATATTTCAGGTCAGTTTGGGAGACTTTGTTGTTTGCAAGAGCACAGTAATATTATTCACATGCTGTTTGAGTTGTATATTTCTGGATGTATTTTCAAACGCTGGACAAGTCAAACTGAGTAAGCCTTCATAAAAACATCACATCCAAAAAGAATACCTTGTAAAGTCGAAGTCAAGAACTGATTTCTACTCCTACCTCTCTCTGTGAGAGTTTTATAAGCACTTCTTAGTTATGTAGTACTTACTAGAAAGGGTTAACCATTCTGTAGTGAAATTTACAGTATTAGGGTCAAATTTCTGAATTCTGGAACCAAAAGCTCAAACTTTCATAAATAATTACAATTATTGATAAAAAAAAAATAGATACCAGCAACTTAAGAGAAAGATGTTCTATTTTGAATACAGATCTAATTAATAAATATGGAGACAAGGCAGGTTTGGTTTGATTGGGTTTTTTTTTTTCCTTCACTTCTGGTCAAGAAATCACTATTGCATACAGACCTGGTATTGCAAATTTTAATCCTTAAATGAAAAAACCCACAACCTATATAGATATAGGTGGATGGAAATGTAGGATGATGGAATGAAATAAAATCTTGTTACTGCTTTAATTTATGGGAACACAACAATGGTCCATCATTACAGAAGTGAACTATCTTGAAATAAGGTAATTTCTTATTTATTTCAGCCATCTGAGATCAGTGACAAAAATGCCTCTGGACATATTGGCTGTCGCCATTGACTGTAGTAGCCAAGATTACTATAGAGCAGCTGATCTATTTCACCTGTTTTACAATGATTAAAAAATGTTAACCTTAGTGTTCTTGTTGCTAAGTGCTAATGCAAACACCAAATAAAATATGTAGATGAGGTAAAACACAAAAGAGTGACTATGAGAAGCCAGGGTTGGCAAGTGTTGTTTGAGATTTTCTTCTAATTGGAGTCCGGAGCTGGATAAAGAAGGCAGGAAAAAGGGCCTTCATTGAAGTGAGGAAGTATGGAAGGGAAGATGGAGAATTCACCAGTGAGGAGCACCAGATTTATTAGACCCCAGGGCTACAAAGTTAGATTTGAAACTAGGTCTAGAGGAGGAATGGGAAAGAATTTAATAATCTGCCCGTGTCCTTTGTTACCTAAGTGAGAAAGTTATGCAGGAGAAAGACATAAATTGTTTCAGGAAGAGGGTGATTGGTCTGTGAAAGCTTCTGTTGCTGGCAGAGTAAAATCAGAGGCCAACTTTATAGAAGTTATAAAAAATAGGGAGGATGGAACTCATTTGACAAACCTTAAGCTCGTGTAAGGCTTTATATGTTAAGCAGGTGAAGGAGAATCTGAGGAGGGATGAAAAAGGTGACATTTATGTAGTTATTAACGAGCAAGAAAATCTGAATAGCAGCACACTGAATATATTACAGCTGAGGAACATGTTTGTAGTCATTAAGATCAGAAAAGAAGGACTGAAAAAGCCAAGATGTGAAATGGTGAAAGATTTTGCTGTGAATAGTGGTAGAAAGATCAACAGTTTAAAACTGTGCAGGAGGTGAAATTTGGATCCTGTTTGAATATGCTACTTTAAAGAAAGTGTTGAGCAAAAAGTAATTCCCAAGGCAAATGCTTGTCTGACCTTGGGCAATGAACCAAATCTCTGTTTTGGAGAAGATATTCAGAAAAAGGAAAAGAAAGGGGGGAAAAAAAAGCAAGGAGAGGGAATAAAAGATATGTTTTTACAGAAAAGACAGTCAGGTAAGCTAGGAAAAGTGATGGTAATGTATGAATGCAAACCAACCTATGTGATGCTATCAGCTATGGCTAGTGTGGAGAGCAGCAGGTGGGAATCTTTATTTGCAAACAGTCCCTTGATGGAGTGAAGAAGCTCAAGTTATCTTTCTGAATGATTTCCCTCCTCTTCTTCCCCTACCTACTTGGAGTGCAAATACTGGACAAGCAGGAAAATTTGTCAGTCTAATGAGATATTTTTAGCTATCACAGAGCTTCAGCTGTAGCATTTTCAAAAAAAAAAAAAAAATTGATGGCTGATTTTAGGTGGGATGGCACAGAATTTTTTTGTGAAGGTCAAGAAGTTAAAGTTTTGACAGGGACGGTGATGAAATAATTTAACGCCTCAGCTGTGTGGGTGCAGATGGTCATCCACATGGGGGATATTTTTCCAGCAGGTTATTGAGTCAATGATGCTGGCTGCCTGCAGTTTGGCAGTTATCCATTAATATGTAAAACAAAATTTTGGACTATGCAAAAATTGGGTGTTGAATTCCATTTAATATTGTGCCAGGTTTCCTTCAGCACCTCATGGTCTTGTGTGATAGGAGGATTAAGAAATAGAATTTTATCATTGGTGAACTGACTGACAATAGATTGGCAACCAAATTTTTGGGGATACTTTCTTGTTTCCACTGAGATGGGATGGGAATTATTGGGGGTTTTGGGTTGGGCTTTTTTTGGTTATCAAATCACACAAAAATGAATTGACAATGACATAATTTCTTACAGTGTTAATTTTGCTTGTTACTGTTAAGTTCATGTAGAAATTTGTGCAACTGAAGTTAAACCTATTCCTGTTCTTGAGGTGCAGTTTTGTACATTTTTCTCGTGTTTAAAACAGTACCAATATGCAAGGTCCTCAACCTCTGATTGACACAGTTCAGTCAGCTGCTGGAGAATGCAGCAGGGAAACAAATGTAATGTAGCAGGAATAAGACCAGGCAGAAGAAGAGGTAATATGGAAAGCTATTTTGGCAGTAAGAGTTTGGTGGCTAAACAGAGAAATACATCTGCCTAAGAAATGCAGGATTTTGGTGGGGCCAAATCACAGTTAGTCAGGGGTAAATTTTTATGTGATCTGAAAAGACTTGAGTCCAAATGCCAGTTTTCTGAGAAGGATTGCCTCCTCAGTGACTGCTGATCCCCAGATGAGCCTGTACTCCAAGCTGCTGCCGAAATAGGGTTCAGATAACACACACAATTAATGCCAAGGGCAGAATTCATCTCCATATCCTCCATCTCTCTCCATATCCTAAATATTTTGCTTGTCATCTCCTGCCTTGTTTTCAGCAGTCACATCTAGATGAACTTTTCTGTATGTTTTTAAGCACTGGCTTCTGGAAAAAGCTTACTCTCCCTTAAATATAATTTTATATAAAGGACTTATAAACACTGAATTAATGAGTTCTGAATGGCACACTGAGAACCAAGGGCCTTGAATTTGTGCACTGAAATATGCAGGTGAAACATGGGCCCCTGCAGTTCTTTTATTGACGATATCCCTTTAGTAGCTGACCTCAAAGCTGAAACTGCCCTCTACCTCCGTGTAGGAATCAAGAAAGATTAAAACGGGAACAAAAACAGATTAAAATGGGAACAAAAAGTCCAGAGCTATGAGGACTTCCAGGTGTTTGAAAGAAAGAAGGCAAGAATGAGTGGCAGAAAAGAGAAGTAGCCTATCATAGACAGTATGCTCTTTTATAATATGAATTAGCAGATTATGACTGAAATTAGTTGAATTTTACATTTTGGAACAGCATACATTCAATTTTGGTGCTAAAATTTTCCAAGGATGGTTAGAATCTAGATATGAATTATTCTGGAAAAGTTTAATATAATTTTGTTTCACAATTTATCAAATAAAATTAGAATTAACACCTGTTAAAAATTTTAAAAATTTGATTATAGATACAACTAAAAAAACCACTGAAAATTACAGCAGCTAAAACCATCAAAATCTCCAAGTTTGCTGAGATCAGCCGCTCAATAAAGAGCAGCTTGCAGAACCAGAACCTGGAAAAAAATGAACATAAGAATACAGAATGGCTTAATAAAACCTCACCTGCTGAGAAAATGATACATATAACTTTTGCATTTTTGCTTTAAATTGATAAGGCATAGGAAAAAAATTAAACTGGAAGCAGTATTTAAAGTGAGCAAGGAAAAAAAAAGGGATGGAAAAACAAATGGTGAAAACTGAGGCTGTAAAATGAATCTAACAAAACCTGAACTGGATAGGACAAGGACAGTTGAGAAGGTACCCAATCAAGGGGCTAAAGAAAAGAACTAAGAATACATTGGAAGGGAAAAATGGCAGGACTTCGTGTACTTTTTTTAGTATGTGTTGCTCTGGTGAAGACAAAAAAAATGTGACACAGGAAAATATATTTCCATCACTTGTTTCCAGCTGCTGGCAAAAGCAAGTGTTATATAGCCCAGTGAAAACTGAAATCAGCTAAGCCTGAGACCCAGCAGCAACTCTACAAAGTTTTGGAAACTCTTCATAAAGAAAGTTATTGTAGTAGATTTGACACCTGGATATTTTGGTCCACCAAAGGAAAATCACAGCATATGGTTTACAGCACACCTACAGTATGAATTTACTTTCAGATATAGGTATCAATCTATTTATTCCACCACACGTCCTGTGCTTTCATCGAGACAACTACTAGAACTTGATTCTTAAACTCTGCTATGGTGTTTGCACCTCTTCAAATGGAACTATTTTTGTGGAAACTACTTGACTATGGCCTTGACTATGATTTCTCTCCTCTTTAGAGGTACATGGATTTGACTAGACAAAAGAGATTAAAATGACGTGAATAACAACATCTCAATAAAATATTACTACAGTGCTTATAGGTGCTTGCTCTTGTACCCCATTGTGCAACCAAGCCCACTGTTGTCTCTCCTGGAGTTTGGATTTCTGTATTCATCAGCACCACCATTTTTCCCCAACTGCCTGTAGTTTCTGGTGCTTTACTACCTTCAGGTCACTGTGCTGCATGCTTACAAACCTCCTGTTTCTGTGTCATTGGTAAATTTGATCACACTTGAAAGTATAGCAAGCGAACACCTGACAAAAGGAGAGACTCATTAACAGCCTTCATTTCCTATGCAGCAACCCAAGCAAGCACAGGCATACATGAGAGTTCTGGCAGGAATACAAAGGAACTGTGCTTGGAGACTGACAATTAAAACTTTCTTAGGAAGCAGGACCGCCTTCTTGTTTCTGCTGTGCACTGGGAGAGTGAAAACAACTCCCTGAACCACCTGTGGTTACTCCTCACAGATAGTCTAGGGAGCACAGTTTGAAAACACCTGCCAAGTGTCGGTCTCTGAGCAGGAGTCTCACATGCTTGGCAGGCTTCTTGTCCATTGCACTCAGCACTCAGCCAAACTTTGCTGAAATTATTTACATTGACCCCTTGGAATGTACTTAAAGTGAGGACAAAAGATGAAGATGCTACTTTTAAAAGAGCTTTCGTTGGCATCCTTACATGAGATCTATTATTAAGGCTCACTGGACTTTACACCTTCATGCTGGATTACACAAGAAAGGTATTAATCTCATCTTCAAGGAAGAGGGAGAAACACTGGCCTTCCCTGACCGTAATGGTGGATCTTTTAGAGACCCAAAAATGATCAGCTGCCTTCAGGACAGAGGTGCTGCTGTCACATGCTAGTAGATGTCCCCAGCTGCTACGGCAGCCCCGATGGAGCTGGAGGTTGCTTGGGCTGCTACTTCTGCCTGTGCAGGCCATAGGATGGATGAGAGTCCTTCAGCCCAGGCACAGCAGATGTTCGTATGACTGCAGCCAACAGGATAGTCCAGCTGCAGGTCACCAACCCATTCCTCACCCACATCTATCAAGAGATGCACTAGTGTCTTCATGGTATGCCATGTGAACAAGGATTTGTGCCACAGGGAGAATATTTAACCCTTTTTTTCCACTTTCTTTTTCCCCTCCAAACCCCCAGATATTTGGGTGTTACAGTGCTGGCAGAATGCATATTGCTAATTCATTACCATGACTTCTGCAAAGAGTGGGAGAATCACTGATGTAGTGTCAGGACTGTGGCAAGACAACAGGAATAAATTGCATTAAAGTCACATCAGACAGCTCTGAAGATTCAGGGTTAAAATTGCTAATACTGATTCACGAGAATAAGGGCTATTACAGCTACACAGAGAAATTGTAATTGATTGGTTTTTTTCACTTAGAGTTTTTACTTTTTTTTCCTTAATTTGATGATTGTCAAGTACTCAAAAGTTAGAAAATCCAATGTTATGGTTATATAACATTCATCTTCTGGATAGGTGCACTGTGATACTGTCAAGAAATCATATATTTTCACTTATTAGAAAAAAATGCTTATGTGTCTCACTGCACAGAATGGATGATGTCTTCTAAACCAATTAGAATTATGCAGTGAATGAGATTGTTTGGATGACTGGTACTTTATTGCTCTTAGAAAATGCAATGTGAGCATGGAAACAATGTAGGGTCTGCGGAGAAGGAGGACAGGTGAATTTGGGGGGAACTGGACAGGCTACCTAAGTGGGAGAAGACCAACAGCATGAGCTTCAACAAGATCAAGTGTTGGGTCCTGCACTTTGGCTACGATAAACCCATGCAGTGCTACAGGCTGCAGGCAGAGTGGTTGGAAAGCTGCCCATCAGAAAATGACCTGGGAATGCTGGTCAATAGCTGGCTGAAAATGAGCCAGTGTGTGTGCCCAGGTGGCCAAGAAGGCCAATGACATCCTGGCCTGCACCAGAAATAGTGTGGTCAGCAGGAGCAGGGAAGTGATTGTCCCACTTCCTCGGCACTGGTGAGTGCCAAGTACCCAGTACTTGAGTCCTGTACCCAGTTCTGGATCCCTTAATTCAGGAAGGACACTAAGGTGCCAGAGCATGTCCAGAGAAGGGCAACAAAGCAGGTGAAGGGTCTGGAGGGCATATCCTACGAGTAGAGCTGAGGGAGTTGGGGGTGTTTAGCCTGAAGAGAAGAAGGCTCAGGGTGAACCTTATTACTGCAACTCCCTGAAAGAGGGTGTAGCCAGGTGTGGGTCAACCTCTTCTCCCAGGCAACCAGCAACAGGACAAGAGGACTTAGTCTTAAGCTGCCGCAGGGAAGGTTTAGGTTGGACATTAGGAATAATTTCTTCTCAGGAAAGTTGATTAGACATTCGAATGAGCTGCCCAGGCAGGTGGTAGAGTCACCATCCCTGAGGTGTCCAAGGAAAGATGGGACATGGCACTCAATGCCATGGTCTAGTCGACGCCATAGTGTTGGGTCATAGGTTGGACTTGATGATCTCAGACATATTTTCCATCCTACCTGTGATTCTGTGATGCCAGAGATCACCTCTATTGTTTCCCCTTCTACCATTTGTCACAGCTCTTTCATAGGATTCTAGAATAACTAATGTTGGAAAAGGCTGCTAAGGTCATCAAGGCCAGCTGTTAACCCACTACTGCCAAGTCCACCATTAAACCTTGTCTACAAGTACCACATCTGCATGTTTTATAAAAACATTTGGGGATGGTGATTCCCTCATTTCCTTGGGAGGCCTGTTCCAATGTTTCAAAATCCTTTTGGTGAAGAAATTTTTCTTAATATCCAATCTAAACCTCTCCTGGCACAACTTGAGGCCATTTCCTCTTGTCCTATCTCTTGTTACTTGGGAAAAGAGACTTCTCCTCCCCAGCTTGCCACAAGCTCCTTTCAGATGTGACACTGCACAATTACTTAGTCTAATAATTTTGGAAGTTTGCTGCTGTTGTATACTTCTTGCAATTAAGCTGCAGTCAGACTTATAGGAGATAAAAGTCTGCCAAGGCCTTTATGAGAGAGATCTAAGGCTGATACAGTGATACCCAGCTGATGACGCCAAAATTAGGAGGATTCAGAAATATTTTAAGATTAAGAAAGGTGGGTTTGTATTTTAATTTCCATTTTTTCTCTTGTAGTTGTGTTATTTTTACTACTTACTAATTGATCTTACAATTTTTTTAAAAAGAGAAGAGCAAAAAATATGCTTATTGGGAATAATTGTTCTGATTAAAGATAATTTATGTTATAATTTTTAGTTTCATTAACATTTTCTTTGAATACTTAGTGGGTGACAAATGGGATAAAGGAATAGCATTACCTGTACAGCTTCTATAAGGAAAAAGTATTATTTGTAGAAATATTTACAAATAAAAATGTAATTTTTTTTTTGCAATCTGCATGTTGGGCACACTTGCCTTCATTTTCTCTCATCAGAAACAAATAACTGTAGGGATGAGGGACTGGATACACACATATATCTGTATTTTAGGTTGGATAATGAGTGAATTTTGCAGGAAATGTGGACAATTAGGAGAGTACACACTGTGAAATTACGTCAGTGTATTTCCTTTAAAACGGTTTTCCTTTCAAATAAAACTAAACTGGAAGGAGTGCCCCTCTCTGCTCATGTCACTGATCCTTGCATCCTTGGATCCTTGGGACCAAACTAAAGTTAAGACAAAATAACTCTCCCTAAAATGAATGTGGTATGAAGGTCAGGTTGTCAGGAGAAACTCACTCTACAGTCTGCCCTGCAGTGCTGCCCTGATTGTTGATGTAGACATGGCCACTGTCTGCTGGGATAGATACTGTCAGGGTTTTGGGACGTCTTGTTTACAATTGTTATGCTGTGGTATTTTTGTATTTTATGTGCTGACAAAACTAGCCACCTTCTTTGACAGAGAATGTTTTTCTCCAGTGATTTTTTGATAAGATATCTCTACTGTGATTTTAAAATGGTCTTATAACCATGCCAGCATTTTAATGTGCCCTGGATTCAGCTATACTGGAGAGTAAAACTCTTGGTTTTGGATGGAGTAGATTAGGACTGGAGATTAAGCATGTACATTCATCTCTTTTAGAATTAATACAAGAATTTGGGGGTTTACTCCTAGGTCCTGGATCTGTTGCAGTAAGCTGTGAGGCCTTCTACTGCATTCCCAGCTACAGTCAAAGACAGGACAGCATCGGTGAAGGTATCTTACATAAGACTGCTTGATTCCCCACTGCCTCAATTGGACTAGAAACACCCAGTTTCAGTAGAGAGAAGTTTCAGAAGCTGCTGATCCTCAACTTTTGTTTACTGCCACTCAGATTATTTTTTGTCACTTCTTGCTGTATCAGGGCACAGACTGTAAGTATACTTACGTGAAATTTCCCTGAAAAAGGTCCAGACAGATGGATAAGCTTCTCTAGACAGCCTGGAAGCATATTAAGAAGTTGTTCCTTATTGTCTTCCCAGCTGAGAGTAGATGGGTTTAACATATGTCAAAAAGTGGATAGAAAATATTACGCTAGCAAGCATGACTGAATTTGGGACAGCAAGTGTAGTTATTTAAGCAGGTAGGTATTCCTTACACTGGCCAAGTTTTTGACTGACTGTCCATCACTTTTGGATGACACTTCACATTGTCAGTGTCTGCTCAGTGGAGAGAAGTCTGCCA
>JAVTVJ010000001.1:72500-257500 GCA_034509425.1 Eopsaltria australis
TCTCTTAACTTTAGGATATGACAATAAATTTGACTAGACACCACTTTCAAATCCACATCTTCTGGAAGATAATATTCTGGTCTCACATGCATGATGCTGCTGCCCCAGATGGTCTAGATAAGTTTGGAAGCAGGGGCTTTCTCCTCAGCACTGTATCAGAACAGGGTGTTTATTTAATGACTAAGCAAAAGGTTTTGAAGACTGACTTGGACTCTTTCTTCTGAAAGTCTTGGGCTGAATCCTGTCAGAAGGAGGAAAGGAACATGAAAGGTTGGCCCTGGACCTCTTGGCTTCTGGACCTCTCTGCTCATGGACAGAATGAGAGTAATATGCCCATTAACAAAAAAATTATAATCTTTAGCATCTGTTCTAATTTGTTCAAACTTCTTTTCCAACTCATTATGTCCATCCCATGCCTTTCCCTGTCTGGTTTACTGTGCCATCTACAGAAAGGTACAATGTTGCTACAGAGTCACAGAACGGAGCTTCATATTCTCTAGATTCATCAGACTCCCAAAGAGACCTTGTCCTTTCAAGTTATCTAAGTTCGGAGCACATTCTTTGATATCTATTCTTTCCTAATATTCAAGTTACAGCAAGGCATCGACCTTTGAGATGAAAGATCTCAAGAGTGCCACAACACCCTTCCTCCTGGCCTACTTTAATACTTAGCATTAATTCTCTCTCACACACAGAATTTTCCTGATTCCAGCTGTGGGCAATTGATTCTTGTACCAATCAAGCTCTTAAAAATATTTCCTTTCTACTTCATGAAGATACAATAATCTAATCAAGCTATCTCTCAAATAATTTTTGACTGAGACTTCTAAGCCTTTTGCTGAAATATCTTCCATTATTTCTGTGTCCCTTTTGTTTTTTGACAGTGTGTCTGTCACAGAATTACATCATGGTTGAGGTTGGAAGTGACCTCTGGAAGTCTTCTGGTCTAAATTCCCTGCTCAAATGCGGCTACCTACAGCTCATTGCCCAGGAACCATATCCAGACAGCCTTTGAATATCTCCAAGAATGGAGACTGCACGACCTCTCTGGGCAAACCACACTAGTACTTGATCACCCCCACAGTAAGAAAGGCTTTTCCATAAATGCAGACAGCATCTCCTCTGTTTCAGTTTGTGTCCACTGCCTTTTCTTCTTTCACCAGGACAGCTTTTACAGGTCCCATTACAGATACAAACTGGACGTCTATTTATAATGTCTCCCTATACAATTCTCTTGGTTTCGGCCAGGACAGACTTAATTTTTTGCCATGAGGGGGTGGAGCCTGGAGCTGGGTGGGCTCGTCTGGGTTGTTATCCAATACCACTCAAATCACTACCTGGGGTAAAAGTAAGGGACTCTCCTTTCCAGAAAGAAGGGTGTGGCCTTGGGTGGAGAAAAGTGTAAACTCATCTACCATTGTTCATTGCTGCCCAGGGGCCCTTGGGGAGCATTTTGAATGTAAATCACTCCTTTTGTACACTTGTATTTGTAATATTGTTGCTGTTTTTCTTATTTCACTGCTGCATCCAATAAATTGTTTTTATCTCAACCTGTGAGCTCTACTTGACTGCCCTCCTCTCTCACCAGAAGGGGAGAGGAATGGCTCGTGGTTTTCTTTCCAGTGGGGGTACTAAGATGGGGAATACCATTCCTAAACCATGACAACAAGACATAACAGGAAAAAAATTGACAAAAAATTCAACTCTGTTTTTGTTCAGTACTCCCTGGTATCTACTGCATGAAATCATCCTAACTGGCCCTGTCTACAAATTTGGTTCTGGGGGCTCATTTTCATTTGGTTATTTATTGTAGCATCCTGGATCCTTGAAATATTGCTTTTTCCATTTTCGCCACTGAAAACTCTTGGAGGAAACAAGCATAATAGACTCTTCCTCTTGTCTTCTTTTGTGCTTCTTGATAGGTCAGTAGGTCGGAAAACTATTGGTAACATGAAAAATTGCTGTTTCTTTTTCTCTTCGAATGAAAACATTTCATCCACGTTCCAGATTTAGTAGTCATTTGATTTCATATTATCCATACTGTGCTTAAGAAAACCTATGCTTGGGTGTAGGAAATATGCTAATGGTTCCTTTAAAGATCACGCACAGCTCTTTCAGTAATGGTCACCAAGTTTACAGAAATGTCTTCTGTTGCAGTGAACTGGTCATATGCCAAGCATGATATTCTTGGAACTATGCCAAGCATGATATTTTTGGAATTGCTTCTACTCTGTCATCACAGCCTAACGTATTGAGCTGGGACGTGCTAAGATTGTGAATGGGCTTGAGTTTTCTGCCTCCAGTGAGCACCACAGCCTGGGCAATTCTTATGATAGGCAGGTTTGGTTCAGGGACACAGGTCAAACTTATGCTAACTTTACAGTGTATATAAGGATGCAGTGCTGCAGACTAGTAAAATAACATGAATTTTGAAGTCTTAAAGGAGTTCCTAAATGATACAGTTTTCTTTCAGAAAGAATTAGTTCCCAGAGGATTTGAGTGCTCAGAACATGAAAACACGATTTATTTTTCTTTCTGTGTATCAATACATGGCCAACATGAAACCTGCCCCCAGTGAGGGAAACTTCTAGTCAGAAATTCAAGGTCAGGGTGTATCCCAAATACACAATGTAGTTTTATTAAAATTGTTCTAATAAATTTGGCTTTTGTATATTTTGTTTATTTACTTGATATTGCAATAGTAAGTGTGATGTTTATTTATACCCTGGACATGAACATACAGGTTAAAAAAAAACCCAAACCCTATGCACTAAATCCACAGGATTTAAAGTAAGGAAAGTAATTCAAAGTAAGAGCATCAGCTAATGCTTTCACTTCAGGCTTAGATCACACTCTTGTATTTGACGTTGCAGAAGTTTGAGATTGATGTTACATGCCACATGGGCTACAATAAGTGCAATGGAGAGAGATAAGGATGGCAGTCTCAGCTACATATTTCCATTATTTTGTGGATTAGAAATCAGCAGACCTCTAAATGCCTGATTTTTGTTGGGACTAGAGACCAAAGTACTGACAAGTATATATATATATATATACACACACACATATACATTATTTTTCACACGTTAGTGTTAGCAGTTACTAAGATTTGTTCAATAAAGTGTGGCTTACTAGAAACTAGAATCTACAAGCCAACTTTGACTGTATCCAAATATTTTTACCTAAAATATTTGAAAATGGCTGTCCATATTTGAAAAGATTTATGACTTTTTAAATTTTGCTTTTAATGAGGTTTTCACAGCTGCAGGTTTTCTGTTCTGGGTTTCGGTTTTATTTTTATTTGTTGTTGGTTTGTTTTGATTTTTTCCCCCTTGGCTTTCATGTTAATTTGGATAAAAGAAATTTTTCTCTAATTCATGGAATCTCCTATAATCTCCTAGTCACTAATGCAACAAAATTCTGTAGACTGACAATTTTGTTGGGACCCAGTGACTGACTCCTACAATATTCTGTGTCAAAACATGTTACTAAGCTCTGTTGTGATGATTAGTGGTATGACAGTGTTTTTTCACAAGCAGCAAATGGTGTGTGTGTGTGTCTCTGAAATAAGAGGATTTAACTCTTTGTTTTTGATGTGGACCCTGGCCTTTATGCACTGCTAGAATTTCAATCTGTAATAGTTCTGAACATAACTTAGTTATTATTGTTATGCTTTGTATATAAACAGTACATCAGAAATCTACAAGAGCATTTAAGCTCTGAACTTCTGTTAATACTGATGAAAATAAGGCTACTAAAAAGACTTTGTGGTGCTGCCCTTATGGAACCACAGTGAGAATCCCCAGGCAAAGAGCAGTTGCCCTGGAGACATACTTAAATCCTTATATCATGTATCAATCGAATTGCAAATAATCTGTCTTCACATGTCAGTTATTAAGTCACTTATTTTTTTAAAGAATCAGAGAAGAAAAGCAGTCTGGAGAAATGTCTTTCATAAAGAAAATTAACTGTATTTTATTTATTCCCAAGGTGGTCATTTTAATAGAGGGTAGTCCAGGAAGTCTGAGGATGTTTTTAGAAAGGTTATCAAACAAGAGCTGCTATGACTTTAATTCATACTTCACACAAGCCTTGAGAGAAATCCACTGTGCTAGTGGAGAGTGAATAATTAGCACTAGGGTTTTGATATGCAACTGAATGAGACTGCTCTTCTAATCAGTCTGTGCTGGGTGAAGCTGTTATGGCAAACTGATTGCCAATATAGGAAACGCTGTAATGCCACATTCAGATCCTGGTGACAGGATCATGAAACCAAGAAGCTGCTGGTAAAGGGGAATGGTGAGAGAGGAGGGAAGACTGACACACTTCCCAGAAGACTGCATAGTGATGTCATTCCTCCTGATTGACATGGACTTTTTAGATCCTCACAACTGGACAGGACTTTTCCAACTCATGACATGTCTTTCATCTCAAAGAACAGTCCTTGAAAGTCTTGAGAATGTTAATACATAAGCTTCTTGCTATTTTAATGGTAGGCTTGTATTTTCATCAAAGTCAAACACTTTTATTCAACTAAAAGTCTAAAATCACTTGGTAAGCACGTAGGAGACAAAACCCCTGAGTAAAGGCTAAAACACTCTGCATCATAAACACCATCCTCATCATGATTTCATTCTTACTGTCTGCATTGGGATCAACCATTAGTCTTCCATAGAAAATCCTAATTGTCTTTTCTCTGTTCTTGGTAAGGCTGGGAAGAGGGAAGACTAATCTGATGAATCAGAGGGATTTAGAGAAGACATAAAGCTTCCTTTTATATTTTAAAAGAATGAAAGTATCAGAATAAAAAGTTCTAAAAAGAACTGATACTTGAAGACAGAATCTTGTTTAGTGTCTGTAAAATTTTTTGCAGTCATAATGAAACTGTTGCAATCTCAAAATACCCTTTTTCTGAACTTACTTTGTAATTGGCCTTAAGCACATCTTCTTGAGCCTGGAACAAAGTGGAACATTGAAGTTAAAACATTGTCTAGAACAATATCTCTTTCAAAGTATTTTTCTTGATACTTGTTGTGACTTAGTTTGTGGTAAGATGTTTTCTGGATAAAAGAAGTAGAACACTTTCATTCATGTCATTTCATGTTCTTTTTGTTCTACAAATGATTTATATTGCATGCATATGCACGTAATGCACAGCAAATAGTATAGCCATGGTGTCCCATTACCTGTGCTGCCCAGGAGCACAGGCTTCACAACGAAGTGTGGGTGGGATGACACAACATGAAAGCCCAGATACCTTCACAGCAAAACACAGCAGACTTTTCTTGACAAAACGGGGTTTGCAGCAGCAGTTGTGAAGCACAGTGTGCCTTAGCTGGTAGATCATTGCTGTTTGAACAGCACAGCCTGACACAAGAACACAAGCTGTATTACTGTGTAAGGAAAGAGTGACTGCATTGAGAACGTGGCAGGCTACTGCTTCTACCAGAGACCTTCGATGGTAAAGCCTGGACAGCTGTAGTTGTGCAGAGTAGCATGAAAATGACAGAATCCCAGCAACTGCATGGTATAGTTTGATGTACTGATGATTTGACTACCCAATAATACTGGGTTTTTTGCTGCCATAATGCAGCAATGACTGCATAATGCAGCACGACATGGCAGTGACTGTGCTTCATGGCAGTGCAGAGATTGCAGTGCACTGATTCTTTCTGGTTTGCTTTTCTTTTTGTAAACTGATTATAACTTCTCTTTCATGCATTTTCTCATTTACAACTTGCTTCACTGATTTCACTTAGCCAGTACACATCCTTTATAGACAGAAAAATAAAAGGGAAATGTTCTTATTTAGAATGAGAAGCCTGTAGCTAGCATGCTGAAGAGTGATTCCATATTCATTTCACAACCTCATCACTTGTTCTCTAAATAGCACTGCCACATCCCATTCACAAAAGAAAAGCAGAAATAGCCTTCTGTTTTATTTCCCCAAGCTGTTATTTGAAGACCTGTGGACTGCATTCAGAAGTTTTACTTGTAGAGTTTGGGTTCACTTTTGTTGTGTTTTCAACAATTGCTCTTCTTTGGTTTGGTTTGTTTTTGTGGGTTTTTGTGGTTTTTTGTTGTTTTTCTCTCTAAGAATGAAGAGCAATTTGGTGGTATTTATCAGAAATCTCACTGAAAGCCTCAGTGTCTCTAGGCTAGAACAATGACACGTTAATGCAAAGGAGAAAAGTTGAATGATTTGATTTTTGTAGTATAAACTAGAGTATCACCAGTTCAGATTAGATGCACAATAGGAAAACACTGTGTAGCTCAGTAATGTCATAAATCAAGCAAACCACTTCTGTATTAATCTTGCTATCTACAAATACTTCAAATAAAATCTTTATTTAATCCCTGTGCAGAGGTGAATGTCATCTTATTATAAGTGCAGAATGAGTGTTCTATAAGAAAAAAAACAGCAAAACGCAAAATTGAATTGCTGCGAGTTTGCAATCTGAGATTTCCATGAGCACCATGTGACTCAGAGATGTAAAACTGCACTTGTGCAGTTTTCCTCTTATATCCAGTGCCTTCAGACTACTATCAGTCAATGGATAGGATACAGTCTTAGTCCTCCACACCTGTACAAGGCTTAGTGTCACCTTGAGTGCCATGACAACACCAAAGAGAAAGTTACCAGTACTTGTATTGAACATTATGTTGTGTATTTCATGGGTAAAAGCACCAAGTATCTCTTGCAGTATAGGGTTGTTTTTTTCTGTTAATCATAGGACAGATAGCAATTCATCATAGGACATAACACTGCTGATTTTTATTCTTGTAATCCTCTTAACCAGCAGTATATCTTGTCCCCATTTTACAGATGGAAAATTTAGACAACTAAAACACTTGCCATTGAAAGTCTAAATCAGAGTCGGGAAATAGATACAGAGTCACTCCCAAATTAGGCCTTGAGAGTTCAAAAGGTACTTTGCTTTGGCATACATTAAGAACAAAAGTACTTTGAGCTGCTTTCGTAATGAAAACTTTTTCTTCCAAATGGGATCTAGTGGTGTGAACTCACTTTTTATTCCAGGACTTGCTGTAGTTCCTGGTGCCCACACAGAATAAAAATGGAAAGGTTGTAATGTCCCTCATCTCTCAGAGACAGACTGTATGACATGAGGTAGGTAATGCAGTTTCTACTGTACAGATCTTAAAGAAAATACCCATAAAGTTTTTGGTAGACTATCTTTAAACTGAAAAAGCTTTGTATTACAGTAAGTGATGATTTGAGATATAGCTCAAAGGACAATAGACTAATTATCATACAAGCTATTACTATTTTTCACCTTAATAAAGAACATAATTTTCTAGCATTATCAGTATATAATTTTAATAAGTAGAGCTATGTTTTCAAAATGTGTGGGAAAAAATCCCCTATTAAGTATTTATTCAGACACAGAGCATAAACCACAGGATGTGATTTTTTTCTTTTCAGAATCTGCCGGCAATTGGTTAAAACATTTTGCTACTTAATAACTACAAAACAAACCACCTGTGCATGAGATATGCTGAAAACAAATGAATTAATTTTAGTACAAGCAAATGAATAACCGTGGTTCTGAGTAAAATCTGATTTGGTCAGAGTAATTCCACTGCTCCATGCTTGCCAATGTCGCTGCCACGCACTTGGGTTCCCTGGAATGAGGCCATCAATTTCAGAAGTGTAGAATGAAAAGCTGAAGCAAGAAGTGTAAATAAGCATACTGTGCTTTTGAAGAGGTGATCCAAAAAGCCTGGGAAATGTAAAATAGTTGTTATTATGTACTGGTTGTAGATAAAGCAATATAAGTTACAATGCCCTAGAGAGTTAACTCATGTGTGAAACCAGGAAGGGAAACTACTTTCAGATAAAGGTTCCTTTTCCAAGCTCTGTGAAGCTCTACTCCTGCATTTTTGTGTGTTTTTGTGTTAATCCACACAAGTAACCAGCAGCAATGACTTTTGAGATACATGGAACCACCCTTCTGCACCCTATAGAATCAAGTCCTCTGGCTTTGATCCTGGAAATTGACATAAAGTGATGGAGGTCTATATGTTGGCAAAGCAATAATACCTGGAACAAAGTTCTTCCAAGACATCAGAATTCACTTTTGTTGACTAAATCTACTAATTTCAATAGGGCAAGTCTATTGTGGAAGGTGATGATATTCAAAAAAATAGACACTGGTAATGAAACAGCACATTAATTTGGAGGACAGCATCATGCAAGGGAACTGAAAGAAAATAATGTGAAATAACAGGAAGTGTTTTATATATGCACTTTAAGCCAGATATTTACACTGGCTCATCTGTTATCATATTCATTATTGTATTTATTTTGCATTGATTATTCATAATGATTGACTATGAATGTATTCCTGTTTAGATTTTATGAATGGTTAATCTCCTACAATTCTCTCTCATCCATATTTTTTCTTTTTGGAGCATAATGATAATACTCATTATGAAATAAGAAATAGGTATAGGACATGATCTTTAGAATACATCAAGAAATAAAAATGTATTTGAATGAAATTATAGAAATAAATGTATTTCATTTCAATTACTTTGGAAAATGGTCTTTGCATTTCTAGCAAAAGTAAATTTTTGGTGTTTCAGACCAAAACAATAATCTCAACAGTTTTGGTGTGAGAGTGATTAAGTTCATTTTTATACTTGTGGTATTTGATATATCTAGAATTGAATCACAGAAATGATAACTAGAGAATATTATAATTAAAAGAGACTATAATTAAGCTAAGATGAAAATGACAGTGATGAAGGGCTCAGATATAAAAAGTAAACATTTATACATCTGTTTCCCACAGGCTGACAAAAGTCCCTCTTTGATGTTGGATTGGTGCTCTATCTTTCAGACATCTATCCACATATTAAACCAGAATCACCAGTATAATAACCATCATTTTGGGGATGGAGGAAGCTATGCTCTGAAAAAAAAAACAAACCAAGAAGAAAGCGAGCCAGATAATAAACAAATTATTTCAGATTGCTCACAAAACAGCCTTTCATAGCACCATTGGCAAGAAGCTATTTAACTTAGCTCATTAAACAACACATAACTTAAAACACTTCAAGAATCTTCAGTACTCAAGAATCTCATCTAAAATAATAGATTTACAATCAGTTTATGACCTTCCCAGCTTTCACGTCCTCTGTTTGTCTTGCTTGTGTTCTGTTAAACAAGAAAAGTGTTGTGACCCATAATTGCAGGCAGATTCACAGCAGGTTTTGAGGAGCTTTTTTTGCCATGGTGTCCGAGCTGTCTCCATCTGCTGCTGTCTTGTGTGCTCCCCACAGGGGGACCTGGCTAATTTTTCAGTCAATTAGCAGAAGGGTTGCTTTTGTTCTCCAAGTGCACCCCCCTGGGCTCCTCTTACACCCTGGACACACTATTCAGATGTTGAGAGTTTTCAAAAAGCATATCATGTTATTTTTTTTCTACTGACCTTTGTGACATTGTTGAGCAAATGCTGTCTCTTGTAATCATAGACACATTAAACTGTGTAGACTAACTTTGGAATGGTTTTAATATGAGTATCAATATGTATGTAGTGATAGCTTTTCTTAAATGATCTCTGAAATCCTGTATCAAAGCCTAGTCTTACCTGTTCACTCTGAAAGAACCAGTTGACATACTAATATCTGCATCATGATCAGTATTTACTTTATAATTTACTCTTTTAATTGAAAAAAGACCTTCCTTAGCAATTGCTTCTGCTGCTTACCTTCCAGGAAGGAACAGAAACTTCAGGTTATGAACACAGCTCCAGTTTCAAAGTACTTCTATATCACATGAAAAAAAGTATTTGAAATAGTAGGTTTAATTGGGCACATGTATGTTTATACCTTTGCATAACTAGCAAAGGGGTAATGCAAACATTATATAGTGGTTGAATAATAACCTGATAGTAAGTCTTCTTGTGTATTCTTTGTGTTGCTTTCTATGAATTTTAATCAGGATTTAGCTAATATGAAGTTCTTGCAAGACAGAAAATGCTGTTATTTCAGTATAACAAAATATTACTAGATTTCTGGAAAAAAGTCAGTGTTTCCTTCTGAAAGAATATAGTTGAGCTAACAGAAAGCAATATGCTTTAAGCCGCCAATTTATGCACATTCCATTTGGAATGCTATCTTGCTGAGGTGTCCCTGAGCCTAATCGGCTTCAAGAAATTTTGAACATCAGTTTACAGTTTACATATTATATTCTCCATGTGCTATAGCTACTATTGTATACTGTGAGAGAATACAGAATCCTTCTTTTTAATTTCACTGTCATGTCTTTTATTTGTGATTTCTACCTTGGATGCAAATACAGATCAGTGAGGGTATTTTTTCTTCTTAGCTCCGTGATCACACCGCTACTTTTTACAGCAGGATATCAAGTGAGTTCGTTTTTCTGTAACCTTTCATCTGCCCAGCCTCTCGGCTATATCTTTCTATAGTTAATAAATATACTTTTTCTCAGTGTTAAGCAATAAAATATTCACTGGGTCTGAGCTGGGGTTAACAGATTTCTGAAAATTTTATTGCGTGACAGCCTGTCCTGAATAATCCCCTCAGCTGTCTCATGTTCTGGGGCAGAAATGATCTTATGTGTCACTCTAATAGTCTAGAATTACACTTGTATCACTGTCACCAGCATATGGGGCTGTGTATACCCCTAGGCCCAGCTCCCTCTCTTTCACGGCATTTAAAATGATAACATTTGGCAAAGCCAGTTTTGACAGAAAGTGAACTCTCCTTTCCGCGCCGGTGACAAAGCCAGCCACCGGAGGCCTGACACCGAGCAGCCAGTCATCATCCTCTTTGCTGGGTAATGATCGCGGGCTTCCCTCCTCTTAATAACCACCTCGCTGCAAGGGGAGGCTGCAGTGCAGGTCTGCACTTAATTATACAGTCTTCCTCTTAAGTGCTTTATTCATGTGAGGCCTTCAGCAGCTCAGGCGTTATCGTGGCTTTCCTTTTCTTTCCGTGCTGCCAAAATGTACTGATTGCTGGGCAGGCAATGGGAGAGGGGAGGACCTTGGGAAAATAACAGGCAGGAAAACAAAATGGCTTGGGTATGCTCACAAGCAAAACAATTTTAGGAACTTTTTATTATCACGATAAGTCTATGAATGTACTGCACTGCTAATGGTAGCGGCTAAAGGTTTACAGCCTGAGAGGAGGAAAAAAGAAAAAAAGAGAAAGATCCAGAATGAAAGAATAGAAAAGTAAAAAAAAAAAATTAGTTACCCTCTAAAAGTGAGGCTAAACCCTTAAATGTAATTTTAAAATACAAACAGAATAATGTGTGGCAACTCAGGAACTTGGTGCTTACATGAACCTTTTATGTAGGGTTGCTAACTAATCAGTAGAAATTTATGAAATGCAGAAGTTTCTGCTAGCAGCTGTTCCTGGGAGTCTAGGGAGGACATAAAACATTATTTACTGTTGCCTCTATACAAACTGTATTCATATTTTCCTCCCACACCCCCAATATTAGTTTAGAGTTTGAATTTGAATTATCTTCTTACAGTTTCCTTTCACCATTCTAACTGTGTGCTTGTAATGGAAGCCCTGACTCATTTCCCCATTTCCCATTGCCTTCTCCATAATGCATCTTGTCTGAAACTGTAATAATTCCCAGTAGATGTCTTTACTGACATATGGCTTAGTCTGCTCTTAGGTAGTACACGTTTCAGGATGAATATTAAAAAAAAAAAAGTAAACCTTTTTTCTTCCCCCTCCCCTCCCCCAGCTATATTAACACAATGTTATCTGCAAATATTTTCAGTACTTTTATACATAGATGATTTTGTCCACTCCATGGAAATGCCCCCTATCACTGTGCTGATATCCAGGTGTTGATTTTAGAAACATCTGGGGAGGCTCCTCAGTTTCCTTGAACTCCTGTTTCAGAAAAGAAGAGCTGTCTTGAATTGTCTTTCATTACCTGTGCACAGTGGAATGCTCTCCATAATATGGAGAAATGAGAAATGGTCTGGACCACAGCAGTTTGACAGAGATCTGGAAAATTGATTCATCTCAAAAAGGGAAGGATTAAAAGAATATTGTCCCAGAAAATTAACTTGTGAGAGTGTTGGATAATAATCTGAACTGTTTGAAACTTGATTTCAACCAAATTCCAGATCTTTTGTGTTTCAGTCAATTCTCTTTCTACAATGGCAATCTCTTAGGGCTTACCACTGCACAACCTGAAACCCAATGATATTGCTGCATGAAGCGTAATGCTCAATGACCTCTTTTGTAGGACTATAGAGATCTCATTAACATTAATACCATTTGTAGAGAACCTTAGGACAATGGGAAGCAGAGCTTTAAAAAACATGCATTCACCCACAGATGTGCATTGAAATTTTAAAGACATGTACTGGATTGTTAAGGAATATGCACACTGAATTTTAAGCAAATCCCTGAAGTTTCTAGTGCCACTGTTTAAGCACTTCATTCTCTGTTATATGCAGTGACTTTCATGAACAGTTTAAAGCAGAGATATGAGCCATTTGCCTGAAACAACTCTGCACTCATACTATGGATCTCCTGACAGCTCTGTCATGATTCCACCCACTGAGACACAAGCAGTCCCTCTCCACACACACACTAGTTCTCGTTATTGTGATTAATAATCCTTAGGTAACTGGTAGGCATGGAGTTAGCATGTGCATGACTTTGAACATGGATCCTCACTGCTCTGTCCAGGTGCTTGATCAAGCTCAGTACAATGTCTACTATTAAAAGCTAGATAATGACTGTAGGTATGACCCATTGTGATCAATGTAAACATTTCTTCCCTGTCCAATAGAGAAAGTGGTAACTTCAGGTTAAAATTATATATCCCTGACTTGCCATTTCTGTTAACTTCTGGCTGTATATGATTGTGTATGTGCATCTAAACATACATATGGTTTATCTGTGTGAATGCTTATATACATAGATGCACACACCCAAAACCACATGTGCAAATATATAAGTATTTACAGAATTGTATGCTGGCTTCACTAATTTAACACTGTTTATACGTGCTTTAATTTGGCTGTGCCTGGTAGCATTTTCAAATCATTTAGTAGTTGATGTCAGTAATTTGTCAGCAATGCTGATGTTCAGTGGTGGACAGAAAGGAAAACAACAGTGAGGAAGAGAAACTTGGTCAGGTTACAAGTTGCTGATAATGAGTTTAAAGAAAATGAGCCCCATCTGACAAATATATAACCATACGTGCCCAGATAAATGGAGCTTTATGCTACTGTATGGAGACAGTGGCTGTAACAGGTTCAACGTAAGTGGATAGTTGGGATCATTTTTCTTCAAGAGGAAAATCTCGTGTCTAAGGTGAGATAGTATCATTTCAAGATGGATGCCTATAGACACAGAGAAGTTCATTACTCACCCCGTTAGGTGAGGATGAAAGAGCAGAGCAAAGTTAGAAAGATGTAGTGGCTTAGTTCTGCCTATAAGGCTGGTCCAAGAAGAGTTAACAGTCCTTTACTGTGAGTTTTGCTCTCAGTGTTGTTAGCTTTTCTGTGACAACAGAAACTCTTGGGGTTTGTCTTTAGGATTCAAACCATGGTATTTTCAGCAGGATTACTTAAGGCAGCAAAAAAGTTCCATTAAGTGCATACGAACGACAAGAAAGTAGCAGGGGAAAAACCTGAACTGTGAACCATGTAACAAACTGTTTTTTCACACATTCTGATGTTCATCTGTTAAAATCCATGCAGTATTTCAGAATTCGGTTACATGAAAAAAGGATGGTTATAAATTATTTCTAAGCTTTATGGAAATTTTATCTTCTTACCAACTGTTGCATCATCCAAAACTCTTTGAAAGCAATCAAGCCAAGCTCCTAAATTCCATGCTTACCTGCTACTCATGATTCCTTCCAAGCAAACATCCTATTGGAGAATCTTTTCCCACATCAGGTAGAAATGACCATACACATGTGATTATGACAATCTAGCTACCACAAAATTTGTTGCCAGGTTGCTTTTTAAAGATTTCTGCATCCCATTCACAGTATAAGCACTGAACATATGGACCACACAGCGTGCCACACTCTGTCTCACATTCATATGCTCAGTGGTCAAGACACTTTTCCTAGCAAAATATGCAAAATCCACCACTTCACCAAATAGATTTTCTTTTATATTTGTTCTGATCAACCATTTTTCTAATAGTATGACCTCATAATCTCAAGTTTTAGAGGAGAAAATTTGAATAGCCACATGGATGAGTTTTATAGGATTTCTCAGAAGATTTTATCAATATAGTATTGATATATTTTATCAATATAGTATGTCAGATTGTTTTACTCAGAAAATCACACTAAGACTGGGGCATGCCAAAAAAAGTTACTTCACCTGGCAGAGCTAAAAAGTTAAAATAACAAAAGACAAAAATAGACCCCTTTGCCCTCTCCTCTCCTAGATAATTTTCTGTTTAAGGTACAAAACAGGTGTTTTAGAAGATTTGAGTTCTATGCTTGGCACAATCAGTGACATTCTGAAGAACCTCAACTACATGGTTTAGCTTCTGTACCTTTTTCAGGGGCAAACTGAACAGCGTTTTCTCTTTTTCTTCATCTGTTTAGACCGTGTTTATTTGGATATTGTTGCTTACTATGTGACTACATAGTATCTGGCAATATTATAGTGCAGTAAAGAGTGGGAGAAGAGTGTGGGGATATTACAATGAATCTTATTTTTGTCTTCCCTTTTCTGTTGTTATTTAGCATGGGAGAAAAAATGTCTGAGGGGAAGCTGGCTGGTTTGGTTGGCTGTGTACTCAGAAATCATGTTCTTCAATGCATAATGAGGATGATGCACTTAGACCAGAATAAATTACAGTATCAGAAAAACATTTGTTTTGAAAAAAGTAATGAATGATCAAAAAAGGCAGAGAAGTAATCTTTAGAGACAAGAAATGAGATTGTACACTCGCTACATGCTAATTTTTGACTGGAATGCAGATAGCAAGGGTACAAAGTCGTCATATTGTGAATATTGAATTTTGTGATAGTATCACATACGAAGAATTTGCTTTGGCCTTGTGCACATTGAGGTAAACTGTATCATGTGCAAGCTTGTAAATTCTTGTAAATATCATTGTGCCAGCCTTTTTGATCCTTTATATGCTGGAATCACTTAAGCAAACTTAACAGTTAACCAGTGTAATGTAATTTATATTCACATTTTTGTATAAGTTAAATTCTTGTCCTTTCATGGATGAATCTCAGAAAGTTTTTTCCAGCTATCTAACATACTCAAATATTCTTTAATTTGTAACATGAAATTATGGTAACAGAAGTTAGACAAAATACAAATGTTACACAACAGTAGGGGGAAATGGAGTTTTGATTTTGAAAGTTCATTGTATCTGACTGGGTCAGAATATGTCACAGTTTCTCCATACCTGATGAGAATTCCTTATGCTGGTATGTCATATCTCTACTTGAACCAAAGCAATTATCCAAGCCAAAATAGGAATGATACTGGAGGAGAAATACAGTGTTAGGCCCACTTCAGACTGGGTGAAGTCATAGTCACTTGAGTCAGAATCAAGTGTATGAGGTGTAATAGTGACTATGAAGCTGATGAATGAGTGGCCATTTAAAAGTGTTCTATTTAAAAGAAAGAGAAAGGTATGTGTAGAACATAAAAATAGAAATGCCTTCTGTGGCAGGAGATTGGAGCAACAACCATGAGAAACAACTGTTAATATGACTGGAAATAGTTGTTTGGTTTTTTTCATGATCATATGAAGTTTTACCCCTACTGTGAGGATGATGAGAGCTTTGTTTCATTACACCCTGGATACTAAGAAAAGAGAAAGAACAAGCCTGTTTCTGTATCAGGAAATAGAAGTGCTACAAAATAGGATATTAGACAGAGCATTGAAAAAAAATTCCAGCTTATGAGTACCAATATTCGCCCATAGAAAGCAAAAGAAAACTACATAAGCATTTTAGGAAATGGTAGAAGCAAAAGTCATTTTGTATTTAAGTTATACTGGGCAGAGTAAGGTTAGAATTTATTTGTGTGTTATCATGTCCACTACATGGCTTTAATCATCAGATGTAGAGTAAGCTGGAAAAGACTGAAGGAGTTAAGAACGATATCTATAATATCCATAGTAATGTTTTCTTTTAATTCAAGTATGTTCTATTTGTAATCACCTGGAAAAACTTTCAGAAAAGATCAGAAGAGCTTCTAGAGATCAATATTACTAAAGGTTGCCACTGAGGCTTGACTCATGTTATGGTGCTCCCATAAAACCAGCCTTCAACATAATTTTTACTGCTTTAAAATAAAAATGTAGAGAAGTAAAAATATGATTCATTATGAAATTTAATATTAATCTCAATAACTGTGTGAGCATTTGACATCCATTTTCTACTTGGTAAAGATGCTTAGCCATGTAATTCAATACCAGTTCTTACTATTCTGTTGTCTCTTGCCAGATCATGTCAATGGCATGTTGAACTTCAATAAGGAAAAAAACCCCAAAAACACCTTGAAGAAAAGAGAGAAGCCATTAAAAAATATAGAGAATGGAACAGTTAAATAAGGCCCAAACAATTTAATGTTTTAATGGAAGAAAATAATCTGAATCTATCCACTGAATTTAGTATGATTTACAGATGCTTTCATGAATCACTGGATCTGGGTTAATATACTCTGCTGAAAGATGTGGCAAATGGCTTAGAGTGCTCTGTGCTAATGCCTCTGTTCTGGATCAGAGTGAACTTTTGCCTGGCCAGGCTGACAACAGGCAGATTGAGGCTGGTTCTCTTTTTATCCATCCATGCAAACATGCCTGCACCTTTCAAGAACTGGACTTCATGTCTATCATGTGATGAGGAAAGGTGCCACAGTTTGAGTCAATCTTTATCTGGCAGTGTATTTGATGTAGCACCATTGTATTTTAAATGGTCTATGAATATGACAAAAATGTAATATTTTCTTCAAAGTAAAATAAAATTAACAAGGTACAGGCTATATCAGAAAGAAAACCAAACCAAAACCAAAGCATCATAAAAAACAGCTGAAAAATGTTTACTAAGTCAGCATTACTCTCACATATCTGGGAAACTGTCTTTGGCTCTCCAATGTTGCAGGCACTTTTAGCAAGTAGGATAAGCAAAGGCTCAGCATCAGGATGAGAGATAGGACAGGTTTCTATTACAGCAGACTTCAGGCATTCAGATCTGATTTGAGTATCTTTAACCTGTGCTCTTTATGATCAAAAACTGTCATTGACTTCCTGGCAAACTGCATCACAGTAAGTCTCTCAGTGGGTGCTTGCAAGTTTGTATAAGGAGACCTCTTCAGGAGAAGTGGAGAGCCTTTTACAATATTCTTTGCTAAAGTCTTCAGTACGTTGCTGCTATGTGGCTGAACCTCTAGTAATACATGGGTGCAATCTTTCCTATGATCTTGAGATCTTGAAGAGAGACAACTCTTCATGAGTAAGTGGCTTCTTTTCCTGTTCCTGCCATTTAAGGTTTTGAGAACCATAACAATTTCTTAATTTCTGCTGCTGCTCCTGTCAATGGCTTTCATCTATTCTGAGGCTGAGAGAGACATGGGAATGTTGTGCAGCAATATAAAACTATTTCAGGCATTCAAAGCACCTCAACTGAATTTTTGGTTTCTCATTAATTCAGAATGCAATGTGAAAGCTAGAGGTCTTGAAAAGTACAAACTGAGCACCAGTAATTTTCACCTGAACTCATTCAAACTGAAGCCAGCAGGTTTCAAAGAGCTCTAATAATTACTGAGAGACTTAGCAAAGGCTTGTCTGATCCTATATTTGTGACTTAGTACAGCATTCTAACCTGCTTTCACACTCTCTGTAGCTAAATTAAGAGCTCTTAGACAATGATGGATGGCAAGTCTGCCACACTCTGACTTTAAAGAAGTTGAAATAAAGTACCAGCTGGAAAGAAATAATGGAAATGTGGATGGGCTGTTCAGTACACATGTAAATGTAAATAACACATATGAGGGACAGCGGAACTGAAAAGAAAGGCTTTAAGATATGCTTCCACATCCTCCAAATAAGGTCTTGAAAATCCAGGTTATAGACCAATAAATATCATTATAAGAAAAAAGGTATTTTTAACATGTAAAGGGAATTAGTATATATCCATAATAGAAAACATAAGAGGTATAAATGGATATGCTCTCTGATACAGATATTTAAAGGCTCACATGGCAAAAATGTGAAGTGACTCCAGTGAAGATAATAATTTTTGTTTTCATACACAATGGCACAATCTGATAAGAGCAAGAAAATGCATACTTCAGGAGGAACTTGTGCCTTTCCCCTTTTCTGTCCCCTGTAAAGGTGATTATGATACCTCATACAGTCCTACAGAAAACAGCTGAGTTAGATGTTAGATTTTAGCCAAGTGTTAGTATACATTTGCCCAGAAATACTGACCAGCAGGTGATATGTTGGACTGCTGTGTCTGTTACCTAGCCTGAATACATCTTGTAATCATCATCTTGCATTTTTGGCTGCACTTTTGTCATGAGTTCTTGTGGCATTATAGTTACTGCGCTCCTATTTCATGGTAATCTTGTTGCCAGGAACCATCACTCTGGGACTTGTAAATTGAAATCAGTATTTGTTCTGGATTAGTATCAGTGAAGTTACTTCAGATTTTCAGGTGTATATTTTCTATATATATCTTCCCAAAACTAGTCCTGGACATAATATTTGGTCACAGCCGAAAAGAAGGAAGGAACAGAAAGTTAGGAACATGTGACAACTTTCTGAGTTACTTTATGTTCTCTATAAATAAGATACTGAAAGAAAAAATCACTCTTTAATTCACTGTGCTGGATCCAGACATGTACCATGTAGACTGAATTTGCAGAGAAAGTTACAGACAAACTGAAAGACAGAGACAGATAACAGAAAATACTCATAATCAGTAGGGTAGATGGCATGTTTAAAACTATAAATCCTTTCATTTATGGAAATAAACATAAATGATTCTACAATGTCTTTAAAATTTAAGCACTGAGGCACAAACCATTTGGAGTACCTTTCTTTATTTTAACAGCAGCAAACAAACAAATGCACAAGTTGCTTTAAAAAATGAATTGTCACAGACACCTAACCTTGAACAAGAGCTGATTGATTAGATCTGAATCCAGTTGGATAACACCACCTTGCTCATACAAACCCAGTTCAATTTTTTTTATTCATAGGCTACATCAGTTTTTAAAGTGTGACTTTTAAGGCCACATCATCATTGGAAAAAAAATGTTTCAGAGTTCAGGGAGCATTACTGGAGAGCTATTTTGTGTGTCTTTGTTGAACTAAAACATTATGTTTTCCAAAAAAGTCAAAATAGGAACTGAATTCCTTTGAGAAATACAGTGATCTGTCACAGAGACTCAGTAAAATGTGATAAGGGAAGATTTATTTTGCATTCTGTATTTAAATAATGTACTTTTTTGAACATATAAATCTAATGCCAGTTTTCTGCCTTCTGTGCAAGAGACTGTGATCAATTTCTCTCTGCTTGTGTTCTGGACAGACAGCATGCATCTGTTGTAAATTTATTTGAATACCTGGATGCATGTATATCCTGATTAAACACTAATAGACACAGTGCAGCCATACTACACAGGCACACTAATATGTTTGCTAAGCTGATCAATAATAAGATTGATCAGTCTTTTGCTCGGCCAAGTTAATCATGGTATTGATCAGCTTAGCAAACACATTGCTTTCCTTGTGCACTGCAGCTATATGAGGTCTCCTCTCCACCCCCATCAGCTGGACATCAGGAGATTTCAGAAAATGAAATACAACCACATTTGCTACAGTAAATGCTCCTATTCCTTCAAGCTCATCTTCTACAGATAACTATAACATTTCATGATTAAGATGTTTGGATTCTTTAGCCTTGTCTTGCAAGTTTGAGCACCGTTGTTAAAAATCTGGGAAATTTCAGAATTTTTTTTTTTTTCTAGGAAATAAGACACTCAGCCCGGGCTCTGGCTATAACGTCCTCTTTCTGGCATTAAGTATTTGAGATTCCCTCATCCTTTAAAAGCATCTCTCATATTAGAGGCTTCAGGCTTTCTTAAGGAAAATAACTGCAGAGAAAACTTCAATACAATCAGACGATATGGATCTTGGGGCATATTATTAACTCAATGTTTGAATTTTTAACTCTGGAACAATATAACAAGGCATCCATTAGTTTCAAATTAAGATTGAAGGAAATTTCACAGTTATTTTCCTATATGTAGTGGCAAAAAGGCACTTAACTATGGAAACTGATCTCTTTTATTTAAGCTATACCTCTCACACTAATTTTATAAAATACATTCCCTACTGCAACTACAAAACAGCATTGAAATGGTTGCTGTTTTCTGGTATCATATATACATATATACAGATGGCTATAAGTACTCATGATTACCATTTGTTTATGATGTGCTCTTAAGGACAGATGTAATTGGAAACAAGAGCTTCTCAGAGCAGATATACAGCAAATGGAAACTGGATTTACTCAACTGAAATTTTTCTCATACATTTCTTCTTAGCTAACACCAAAACACCATTCGACACCATTCTATACCATTCTTTGGGACATAAGAAATCTTAACAGAAAATTGCTGTTCTAAGGTACAAGTAAACTAGTGAGAAGCTAGCATTACTGGGGAAACATGCTATGGTACAGACTGCTAGTTTGAGTGTGGCTAGAAATTAAACCTTAGAAACTCTGCATTGCATGAAATTAGGTGATATGAATCTCATACCCACATTTTCAAACCCTAAGCAGGCTTAATATGAATCGAGAATGTTTGAAAACACCCAAGTAATGTGATCTTCCTGTAATTCATATTGTAGATATTGTACTAGCTTCAGTCTCTGATGTGTGGTCTCTGCACAGCCCCTGAAGATCTATAAAGTCTTGTTAGCTGCTTGATTTCTGGTTACTCTAACAGTAATTTTTGTAAGAGTCCATAATTAGAGATTTCAACCCAGGAGAGGTAATTTCTTAAAGAGCTGGCGGACCTATCTGGCTGTAAAATCTTCAGTATAGTGTCAATTTACATCTTGCAGAGCTCACTTTCATAACCATGTGCCCTGGGTTGGCCAGGAGGGGTCAAAATCTAGGAAGTGACCCATGCTGCAGGAAGTGATACAACTTCCTTCCTTCCTGAGAGAGCCAATAACCAGCCAGTTTTGGGTATTGATAAGAATACCAATCACTTAAAAGTTGATCCGCCTTCGAGAAAAAAATTCTATATAAGCAGAGGATTTTTTGAGCTCTTCCTCTTGGTCTCCCTGCTTTTCAGAGAGAAGCAGGTCTCCTGCTTTCCTGCTTCTCTCTCCAGTAAGACTGGGCCTTTGCCCCCCCCCCCCGCCCCTCCAACCCCTCCAGAGGGAGCAGGGGGGAAGGGGGGCTTGGAGTTGCTGTTGAGCATTTTGGGGTTTAGACACAGCTGGGCTGTAAATCCCAACCACGGCCAGCCAGGGCCAAGTCCTTGCTTTCCCTCCTCCGCAGCCCGGATGCTGGAATGCTGCTCTTGGGACGCTGGAATGCTGTTCTCAAACAGCGGGCAGAGACCACATGACCATCGCAAGGCCCAAGAGAGAGAGAGAGATTAATCCTCTCCACACCCAGATGAAACTTCCAGTCACTCATCCTTCCCTGCACAGAGAGAGAAAAGACTGAGGACACCTACAGTAATGCAACATATAGACTTCAAAATCAGTGAAGAAGGCAGAGCTGACACCTAGAGTGAGGAGCATGAGGAGTGCTTCAATAGTGAAGCTGAAAATTCTTTTGTGAAACCAAGGTTGGAACTAAGCTAAAATATTCCCTGTAATATATGAGGAAATAGTCCAAAGGGGGGATGTGATGTTCTAACTGCAGCCAGTGAGCCAAGGCACCTGTGTAGAGATAAGTAGATACTGAAGTGCAGCCTGATGAGAAGCTTGAGCTGAGACTCAGAAGATGCTGTGATCTGTCCCTTTGCCCTGGGGAATGCTGGAGAACTTGTGTTGTCAGGAGAACCTGTGTTGCTGGACACAGAATAAGGGGATTTTCTTTGCTGCTACAATAGAACTGCTCATCCTTAAACGGGTACCCTGTAGACTGTCATAACCCATCGTAATAGCGGTGGGAAGGCTACTGGTGTGGGAGGAGGGATCTTCCACAACAAGCAGATTTTTCTCTTGGGTGGCTGTTGGTTGTGAGACTGAAAACCATAAAAACTTTCTTCTCTTAGAGAAGTCCATGGTATAAGCAAAAGAAACTTCTCTCCCAAAATGAACTGAAGAAAGACTATTTTAGAGGTGGTAAACTGAAAGTTGAGGTGTTGTCTTTTTGTGTGTTTTCAGTGGGGGGAGGAGTGGTAATCTGAGGGTCTTGTTCTGGTTTTCCTTGGGTTTTTTCCCCTTTTTTAAGTTTATTAATAAATTTTGTTTATATTCTTCAAAATTTGAACCTGCTTTGCCTACTCCTAATCCTTAAAATTGGTTAAATTTTGGTAAGTGTTCTGGCATTTGGCCAGAAACTCAAATAGGCAAACCCAAACCACTACACAATTGGAAATAGAAACAAAATTTTTCAAAAGTTATGTCACGTGTTTAAAATTTGAAAACATCAGTGCAAGATTTAATTTGAAAATCTACATCTCCCATTAATGCCAGCTCAAATCCTACCTGCTTGACACTGTAGACAATTCAGTTTACATGCCTTTGGTTGGCAAACAAAAAGATCTCGAAGCACTAGCAATTATAAAATGCCAGCCTAAATTAAAAAGATGTCAAAGCCTGACTTCTGATTTAGTAGATGCCACCAGGCTATTACGAGTAAATTTTGTCAATAGCAGGGTAATCACTAAGTCTTTATGATCATGGAGTTTTTTTAGGGGTAGGTGGATTATCTGATTTTTTTGTCTGAGAAAGGTACAAGACTAAAACCCTTGGAAGCATAATCTTGTATCCAGTCTTTGGAAAACACAGAATCCTCTCACTGTTCTGTTTATGCATCTGAAATTTAACTCACAAGATGAAAGGAGAGCTTCATCCATATTTAAACAACAAAGACCCCCATGAATGAACAACAGCTAAAATGAGTAGTTTCACAGAAAAAAAGGGGTTTTTTATAACATTAAAGAAAATAAATTTATAGTCTCGAGTCTTTCTTTTTAATATCTTCCTAATACTTTAAACTAGAAGTTTTTTGTGGTAAACTGCTCAGATTGTTGTATATGGGTTGGGCACAGAACAAGAAATGCCTGCTTTACTCTGACTGGTATGTAGGGGTGACTTTTAAATACACCTTCTGCAAATGTGGTATATTCTTCTTTCTTCCTTTCATTGTGCAGCTGACTGTGTGGCGCCTCTATCAAAAACATGGAGGGCCCAGGACTACAAAGAAGGTCATTTGTAATGAGGAGAGAAGGTGGAGTCTAAGCTGTGGGTCTCATACTGGCATTGCCAATGACTGCAGCTTAGAGAAAGAAGGTCACAGTGCTGCAGGGCCCTGACTGTAAATGGTACTTCTATTGCTTTAAAGAGTACATAATTTCATTCCACTTAAGTCAGCAGGCTGGGAATATGTGTAATGATCTTCTCTTCACCCTCCAGGGTCTGAGCAAGAATGGTTCCAAGACCAAGTTTTCTGGCTTCCATAAAGATTTCAAACGAAGAGTTTAAATCTGTGTGCAAGAATATTGAAGGTGTTATTAACGCTTGTTTGAGCTTTAGGAATGCCCTTTGACATCCTCCATTACTATTCCAAGCAAGTAATATAGATATTTCAACTTAAATAACTGAAACCAATTCTTGCTTTTACAGGAAGTCTGAAGAGATAAATTTAACACTTCCTTGACCAAATTAAGGAAGTTAAGTGGTCCATTTAAATAATACCTCACCACAATATTTCTGCCTTTCTTTTTTTTTTTTTTTTTTTTTTTTTGAGTGACAGAAATGTCTCTTCCTTTTTTTCAATTTTGCAAACTTGATGATTTTTCTTTTCCCATCTCTATGTAAGGAAAAAAAATCCTTACCTTACTTTTTAGCATTCTGGGGCTTATTCTCCACAACATCTTTGATAGAAAATTTAAGGATTATGACTTTTTACTTCTCCTTTGTAAAATATCAATACTTTATGCTGAATCTAAGATATCCCTGGAGGACAAAGAAAAGGTTACAGAGAGAAAGAGAACTCAGAACATTTCCTGGTCAGAGGCTGAATTTTGATCTACCATTTTCTACCTTTGGAAACATGTTCATTTAAAAGAAATTTGACAATGCATAGGAATCTGTTTTTTAATAAATATATTTTATTTTGGGGATAAAACCAGCAGAAATAGGGTTCCACCATGGAGTCTGAAAGCCTTCTGGGTCATTTAATGAGATATGACTTATTTTGTGCAGGTTGCAGGTCTTTATTGTTCACTGAAAGACAAATTTCACCTCCAGGTCCAAAAACCAGACGTACCTCTGTGCAGTGGCAAGTGACAGGTACATAAACTTTAGCAATTAAACTGAGAATAAAATCTGGAGCATTATAATGATGTTTATTCACTGAATATTGTGCACCAGTAACTCTCATCTCCAGTGACAGCATCAGTAGGATGCAGTAACCAAGCAGGGGCTGGATTAGAAAGGCCATTGCCCACTGCTGTACCACTGGATATATGCTACTTTTTGATTTGAACAAAAGTAAATACAGAGGCAATCAAGCCCTCTAGTTTAAGCAAGCACTGAAAAAATGTGCTAAACAACTTCCTAAGTCACACAATTTAGTTAGAAACCACTCATTTTTTCCCCTACAAGAAGTCTGGAGAAGTTCATTATGCTTGATGTAACCTTCAGCTTCTCAAACACTATATGATGAGATGCACAAGATGACTGCCCACTTTCTGAGTTAAGCTGTCGTGTAAATACGCACCAGAAGGCCCTGGTCACTGGCAAGTTGATCATGAGCCAGCAGTCCGGCAGCCAGAAGGGCCAACCATGTCCTGGGGTGCATCAGGCACAGCATTGCCAGCTGGGTAAGGGAGGGGATTGTCCCACTCTGCTCTGCACTTGGGCAACCTCACCTTGACCATTGTGTGCAGTTTTGGGTGCAGTGATATAAGGACATAAAGCTGTTAGAGAGTGTCCAAAGGAGGCCAGCGAAGATGGTGAAGGGCCTTGAGATGAAGCTGAATGAGAGGAGCCTGAGATCATGTGGTCTGTTCAGCCTGGAGAGGAGGGGATTGCGAGGAGAACTCATTGTGGTATTCAACATCCTCACAAAGGGAGGCAGAGGGGAAGATACCAATCTTCACTCTCATGACCAATGACAGGACCAAAGGGAATGGCCTGAAGTTGTGTCAGGGGAGGCTTACATTGGATATCAGGAAAAAGGTTGTTCACTCAGAGGGTGACTGGGCACTGGGACAGGCTTCTCAAGGAAGTGGTCACAGCACCAGCCTGAGTTCAAGAAGTGTTTGGACAATGCTCTCAAGCACTCTTGGGGTATCCTGTGCAGGGCTGGTACTTGGACTTGATGATCCTGATGGGTCCCTTCCAATTCAGCATATTTTGTAATTCTCAAAAAAAGTCTCTGATCTCAGTGGCTGTTAATTGCTCCTGAAACATAAAGATGATAATTAAAATCTGTGTCTCAACTAATGAAACAGATGAGCATTCCAGAAAATAGCATGCCTATGTTATATAATCCATAATTTCTGGATTTTGTTTATACATAATCTCTGGATTTTGTGCAGCATGCAGCAGGGCAGTTAATAGCACACAGAAGTATGTTACCCCTTGTTTAAATTCTATGGTCCTCCCTTCAAAATGGGAAAGCCATGCAGAAGAGCTAGGAAGAAAAAAAATTACCCCCTTTAAAAAATTCTCTCCCTGAACTAAAGAGTACTTTGGGTTTTGGTTGAGGCTCTTGGTGGAATGAAGTAGAGGAATGTCAAAAGCCTCTGCTAATTTTTGGGGAATTCAAGTTACCTAAAATAAGTAGCTGTGCAATTGCTATATTTTGTTCCTGTTCGCTTAGATATTTCCCCATATAATTTCCTTGCAAACCAGCCAATGACACCCTCAAATCCTGAAGAAAGCAGTAGCATAATAAAAAATATTTCTTTCATTTAGTTTAGTTGTCTTACATAGTTAAGTCATGGCTCTCCTATTCATTAACAGCAAGCATATTTATCTCAAATGCAGATTAATAAGAACTTGCTATCACAAACCACATTATTTTATCTATTTGTGAATATCAGCTTCGAATAATTTAGTTTAAGTAGAAATAGGGTAACAGAAAGAATGAAATTCATTGCATAGTGGATTTTTTTAAAAGAGACTATCATAAGTAGAAAGCAATTTAATCAAAGAAGAAATAAGTTTGAATTAAACCCAAAATATAAAAAAACCCCAATGTGTGGTTAATTGTCACAGTCCCTAGAAATATTCCAGAAAATATGAGGAAGTAATTTAGGGAATGGTTGTCAAGAGTTGTTCAAAAACCAGTAAGCAATACATTTAAGAAAATTACATGGTTATGGAGTTCCTAGATTTGTATACTATGCCAAATGGTCAACCATTTTCATAAATATGACTGAGAAAAATTGTGGCAAAAATCTAAGCATCACCTCCATGATAGTAATGAAAACTTGAGAATCTTTCTAAAACATGGAAACAATGATTAAATGAAAACAATGTTACTCTGCTTAAATGTACAAAAAATAATTAATTGAACAAAACATATCAACAAGGTTTCTTAAATTAACATGGAAAAATAATTGTACTTTATAAAAGTTTAAAATGAACAAAGCTGATGGATTCAGGAAATAATTATTGACACTTAGTAAAAGATGAACAGAGTTTGTAACATTTGTGTTTTTCCTAAAGAGAAAAATGTCATATGTCTATCTGCAAACATATTTATAATTTTTAGTGTTTGATTTATTACTACTTTGAGGAAATCCATTCAAACCTTTAAATATCTTTATGCTTTCTTTTGCTTGACATGAGCAATAGTTTTGTATTAACTAAGTATTTCAGCTCCATATAAGTAAGGCTCTACAGACCAGAGTAGCTGTAAATCATGCTTAATAAACTCAAGACTACTTAGAAAGGTTTTTAAAATTGGTTCTAATCAATTATACTACCAGAAAATTAGAGAAATATTTTGTGGGAATATTACAAATTAGTTTATGCTTTTTCATTTCTTCTAACTTACGGAGGTATTTATGTTGATGAGAGAGTCATTATTCACTTTAAATCATAAGACTTGACTTCATAGCTTTGCCTGGGTTGTCTTTGAAGCAGCTGCAGAAGTGAATCCAGAGCAGTACATTTTCAGAAGCTTTGGGAGAAGTATTGAAAATTATGCCATGAATTGTTCTTGTCACATGTAATACATTAAGCTCTAAATGACCAGAAACAAACTTTTCAAGAAATTATAGCGGGTACAGTGTAATAACAAATTGGTGTGGACTGAAACTTAGTTTGATAAGGAACTATGGACAACACATTGTGAATGCATTTATCACAAACTGCCACAAATGAAAAAGTAAATAATTTGCTAAACCTTTGCTGACTGGTAACAGTGCTAAGCCGTGTTTTCACATTGATAAAAAAGATACTCTCCTAGTTAAATATTTTTTTTTACTTTTAGATGGAAGTGTAATATTTTCATGCTTCCGGGTTATTTACATTGAATGAATTAGTCTAATATATTGCCTAATATTAGGAGTATCTGGAAAAAATTTTCAAACCTCTTAAAAGAGGGCAATCAATATGTAGCTTGCAGTGTTTTAGTTTTTCTCATAGGTTTTCCTATTACTTCAGCAAACAAAGGTTCCTAGGGACATGTCCCCAAACTCTGCTCTTCTGGGTGTCTTAGTTTAACAAGGTGTTCATATGCAGCAAATTTCTTCTTGGACATTCATTAATATGCAGTTTTGTTTCGGTCATTTTTTTAATTGCTTTTCTTCCTCTTAGGAAAAGCTGGATCTTGAAGTATTGCATGTGCATCCCCAGCCTCTCTCAATCTAGGCAATTTCTGGAAGTGTTAGTGGCTAACTGGAGTAATCTGTAGAGATTTCTTCCCAGTTCACGCTGTCACAATTCACTATGCAAAAATTCACTGGAACAGTCATGCAGGAGCTGTGAATAACCTTTGTAGTCCTCTGCAATGTTTTCCACATTGTCACTTTGTTTTTCAATAAAGCAACCACTGAAGGGACAGTTGAGAGGTCTCAGGAAGTTCTGCCTCCTCAGATTCACACATGTAGCTCCCTGTCAGCTGGTTATCTTCATCTTTCCTTTGTTTCCTCCATGAAAATCATTTCCACTTTGTGGAGGGGTTTTTTCTCAGAGCATGATGTAGTCTGAGCCCTGCAGCAGAAAGTTATATCTTGCTGAAGAACATTTGACTTCTTCCATGTTAAAGCCCTAGTAAGGTAAGAGAAAAAGGCCATAAGAATATCTGACTCCTCTGGTTTTTGTCTGTAAGGAAGACCTCTTTCATCACCCTCTTATTTCCTGTTAGATGACTACAACTGTAGATAACAATTTAAAAATATGAAATTACTGTATTTACAATGACATATGGGTACTATTGTTCTAAAGGGACTTTGCTTAAGTTTCACATAGAAATATTAAAAACTGTTATGCTTAATTTATTTTTATCAAGTTCTTCTTCAGGTGCATTTACTAGTCTATAAATACCTTCTAGCAAGAAAATACAATTCTTCAATGGCCTTACATGTTTCAATAGAAAGTGGTGAATATGACTAGGAGATACTTGCATTTTGTAGAAATAGGCTAAATTCCTTCCACATGGGTCATAAGAAAACAATCACAGTCTCATAACATCAAGCTTAAAGCCCAATAGAGACTATTAAATCATCTAATATGACTTCTCATATATCACATCCCTTTAAACTTTTTTTCAGTTACACCTATGATGAATCCAAATAATCATGCTTAACTTAAACATATCTACAAGAAAGACCTGAAGATATATGTTGGGTGGATCATTCCCTACTTGTGTTAGTATAAGCCAGGATGACAGCTGGACTTTGAAGTGCAGGCAGCCAGCTGTGAAGGAGATGGTAAGCAGGAACACCACCAATGGCTGCCTCTGTCTGGAATTTTGTTTCATTGCTCTCATCAAAGCCATTCCAGTTCTACCATATCACTTTACAATTAATTAACCTCAATGTTAAACCTTTCTGACAAAGTTGTTATTTAAATTATTTCTGAATTCAAATCACAGCCATTCTTCTTTCTTTCCTTCTGTATAAGGGTCTTCCAGACTGGTATTCCAAGTTAAATTACAAATTAATATAGTTGAACTATGAGTGCAATAGCATAGCTTTAGAAAATACCCAAAGATATACTTCTATGCTCATGTCATTTAGGTTGGGTTTGAAATTTTTGGTCCTGCTAGACATACTTCTTCATTTGCTGAAGGATTAAGAAGTAGTTCATCCTTCATAAAGAACACAAATGCAATACCCGACTTGCTTAAAAATACAGAATAAAATAATATTTATTGAACATTTGTTTGTTTTCTGCATCACAACTGACACCACTTAAAGGAAATGTTGACTATTTAAACTAGGGCTTGTGCTAGGAGTGGTGTAGTTCTTGTACCATAATTACTCAGTTATGGTAATTTGGTACAAACCACAAATTTGAGGTTCTCCTGCAAAAAACTTATCTGAGAGCACAGATGAATTACTTGAATCAATGGTCAGAAGTATTTTGCTATCCAAATGTTACATGCAAAGGGGAGATTTCCTTGACCCTTGGTACTTGATTTGCCTGTCAGTGCTCCAGGAAAGCTGTGACCCTTGTGACTGATCATCTGTCAGTGTCCCATTATGGGGATCCTTCACCGAGCAGTCCCCTGGATCCAAGGGTGGTTTGACTGGCTTGTTTGGGGTCACACACCAAGAGAAGAAGGGAGACCCTTCAGTGGGTCATCCCACTCTATTTGGATATGTTGACCATTGCTGGCAACTGCTAACACCTGTGAAGGACTCGCACTAACACTCTTTATTAGTGTAAAATTGTGACAGGTTAAGGTTTGAAGATTGTCAGTGATAGTATCTGACTGCAAAAATGTATTCAAAGCAATGCACAGACAAGCTCTAATACCCAATAAAAGTATTCAGTGTTCATAGAGTGGTTCTTACCCAACAGGCATGTCTATGGAGGAGAAAAGAGGTTCAGCCTATTGGCTGATCCCAGTAGTTATGGTGGAGTCTTCCCTAACTTTTCCCCATTATCACCTTCCTTTTATAATATTTCTTAATGTTTATGTGGAGCTTGAGGGACTCTGGTCATACCTACCTTTGTTACTGATTGGTGTAAAATTCTCATGCTTCACTCTTCAAATTACAGTCAATAAAATATAGAACACATGCTCAGTGAAGGGTGGTTGTACATTGGAGGAGGGTAGTTGGGATGGAAGTGCATTAATATTAAAATTAGGTTATAATGAACCAAGGTTGTCTGAGGAAAGTGATTTCTTCACAGTTGTTGGCTCAGCAGCAAGACGTCTCCTATCTTCCATGTTTGACAGGTGCTATGAGGTTCATCAGCTGCAAAGTCCCACCGAGTTCCCCTCCTTGCAAGGAGCCTGGCTGTGGTGCTTCCACTCTGCTCCACCCTCCATTCCACCTGCCTTAGCAGGTGCTTAGAGTTGCAGACCCTGTGGTTGGGGAACCATCTTAGAATATGTTTCGAGCACACTGACTGCATTCCATCAGGGAGTAGTAGCTGCACTTTACCCTGTACCACTATAATTTCTGCTAGGATATTAATGCAATATCTCAGTTTCCTCTAATTTTATTCCCAGCCATCTCTCCACACCAAGTTTAGAATAATACAAGATAATATAACTATACCGGAAGGCCATAATGACAGCTCAGCTCCTTGGAAAAATTATACCTACATGCAACTTTGTGTCATTTCACCACTTTGAAAGGTTCTTTTTCCTGCTTACTGAAGTGTCAATGTCATAACCAACCAATAATTAGGATGGGTTCAGAATCCAGTCCATAATTTAATAATCAAAATAATGCACTTTTTTGATAATTACCTTTACCTATCAATACTCATACAACCTTTTTTCCTTTTTGCTATTAAAAATAATGTGTTAAGACAATTTTGTGTATTGGTTTCTCATTGTGTGAATATGGTGGACTAGGTAATTTACAAATACATGGCAGGTTTTAGGCCTTAGGATGGTCTCAGTGTTTGAAGTCACTAATATTAAACATCCTGCTGAATGCATCAGCCCACATCCTTCATCAGAGCTGTTCACCACACAGGATGATGACAAAAAGACAACAGAGTGAAAGCTATTAGCTCAGTAAGAGGAACCAAATATATGCTTATCCTTAAAAAGAAGAATAGCAGTAGCTAACGTGTTATGAGGACCGATAAAAGCAATTGATGATCAGAGCTGATCTCATGAGAGAAATTCGCACTGGTATTAGGATAGTCAGAGAAATAAGGGCACAAAGGTAATATTTTTGCCCTCAACAAAGAAAAGACAGCATAACAAAGTGTTATTACAGTCATAACATCTTCCAGATTCTGTCTAAGAACAAAGTCCTTGTCCAGATGATGAAGGATCACATGGAGCTAAAGGGCGGACTCAGAGGGAAGAAAGGCGTATATAACCTAATCACAACCACGTGCAACATCACTGATAAAAGGAGGACAGTGCAATCCTACATTGATCATGTGTTCAGCTTCTCAATAATTTTGACACCATCTGATGTGACCTGCTCTAGATTTCCAGATGTAGGAACTCTAACCCATCTCATTGAACTTATTGCAAGTTTCTGTCAGCAGCCAGAGAGAAGAGTGTGAGCAGCCACATGCTGCAGCAACAGCTTTTCTGTTAGCCAGAGGATGACAAGAATTCAGCATGTAGGCAATAGTTCCAGGACAAGGGTGGGAAATATTCGGAAAACCAGAAATGCCTGAGCCTGGTATTGTTTGACACCTCTAAAACAACTTCAGATGCACCAGTGAAATGACAGACTTTGCTTCTACTACTTCTCCAATATAATAAAGTTGAAGGAAGTAAAAAATATGCTAGTGGGAAATGTAGCTTACCTTAAAGTCATGGAAATGAAATGAAATTAAATGAAATTACATGAAATGAAATTAAATTAAATAATGAAATGAAATGGGCATGTTTGTTGTCTCATCAAAATAGGAGGCAGGCAAAAATTCCTATTAATGGTCTAGTTGTACACAAAGTGAATGACTGTAATTATTAAGTATCAGAAATATTTTGCCAATGAATCTTCATTCTTCCTTTGTAGAATACAATATAATACAATATTTTTATATTTTTATATTTTTATAAAAAAATAAGAATGTTTCATTTTGTTGTGGACTCCATCAAAAAATATTTAAAATTTTGGCATCTTTAGTTGCTTATACCTTTGACTTCTGAAAAGCTAAGGGTTTGAGCTTTGTTTCCCAATCTGGCAATGTATGTTAATAATGGGAAGTTAACTGCTGCTAACGGGACAGCTGCAGCATTTGGAATACGAAACTGCTGTTGGGACTTCAAGTGTAGTTTACAAAATTTCTGTCATAGTGTGATAGAGAGTAAATTGTTTTATTTTGTTCTCTCATTAATTTTTTAATTTAATAGAACGTTACATTCTAGTGGTTAAGGACTAATAAATGAGGGATCATTAGTGCAATTAGCCTGAGAGACCATTCCACAAAGACTTCTGGCATGACCTCTTTCTTCCCCTGGTCCTCTGTCCTTCTTGGTGGGAATTCAATTTGATGTAAGGTGTCTTCAGTGGGCTCTTTTTACAGGACCATTTACTCCAGAGTGCTGCCTATTCTCTGAGGCAGGGCTGGGTGGGTTTTTCTGTGGATATCAGCAGGTGTTTCTTCACTGCTTTACACAGCACAGTCTGCTCTTGGAAGGGCTGGCTCTTGCATGTGTTGGCAAACAATAAAAAACTTCCTTCCTTTAGGCAAACCATGACCTTTTTCACACGAGTTGATAGGGGCAGTAGAGGAAAGAACATTACCCATGTACAGTCTGAAATGCAGGCTAGAGTCGTGAGTTCAAATTCACTTTCTTCTGGTCCTCCTGTCAGGTTTGAGGAGATGGAGCTATCACTGGGTGACTGTGGAACTTCGCCAATGGTTCAGAGATTTTCTGGGAATATAGAATATATGAAATAATTCACTTAGCTCTCCTACCTGAGGTGGGAAATTTTGCTGCTCACCCGTTTGTATTCTTGAAATATGGGAGCTGAAAAGCTAGGGGAGTGGGATATAATTGAAAGTGCCTGAGGCCTCAGTTGAAAAAATTACAGTATCAATCACAGAATGCAGAAAGGTTTGGGGTTTTTTTTTTTTATTATTTTACTTTTATTGTTGTTGTTAACTGTACTGCATTTTGTATTGGCTCTGATGATTTACAATTCTAAGAATTCAGTATAAAAATGATATTATCTATTATGAAATGTATCTAAAATCAGGGAATTAATTAATGGAGTATTTCAATGCATTCTAAATCAAAATTTTTTGTGGGTATGAAGTAAATATGAATAAAATATGAAGTTCGAAAACTTCATTAAACAACTTTTGCTTTATTTCTGTTCCCAAATCAAGAATAATTTTCCTCTGGTTACCTTTGAGGACTCATGGGATAACAGGAATGTCACTGGTGAAATTTGAAAATTCACAGGAGTTATATTAAAACATTACATTACTTAATTGACTAAACAATAAAAAGACACAGTATTGTGGAGGGTATTTTCTACTTGAGGGACCATAATTTCCCAAGAAAAAGACATCATTTATTTTCCTGCTGTAGTGGCACAATTAAGTACCAAGGCATGAATTCTATGAGGCAGACAAGAAATACTTTAAATTATATTCACCATTCTCAGATATGATATCTTATACTAGTAAATCCTATTGACCCAGCATTATCATAGGCTCATAGAATGATAGAATGGTTTTGGTTGGAAAAGAACTCTAAAGGTCATCTAGTCCAAATCCCCTGTAGTGAGAAGGGACATTTTCCATGAGATCATATTTGTCAGAACCCTATCCAGGGTTTGACCTTGAATATTTCCAAGGATGGAATATCTACCACCACTTTGGGCAAACTGTTCCAGTGTTTCTCTACTTTAATGTTAAAAAATCTCTTCCTCTAGTCTAATTATGCCCTCTTTTAGTTTAAAAACATCATCTCTTGTCCTAGAGCAACAGGCCTTGCTAAAAAGTTTATCCTCATTTTTTTGTATCAACCCTCTTATAGGACCTGATTTTGTCCTATAAATCCTCATAGGACACAATCAAGTCTCTTGAGCCTTCTTTTCTCCAGGCTGAGCAACCCCAAATCTCTCAACCTGTGATCATAAAGGAGGTGTTTCAGTCCACTGATCATCCCTGTGGCCCTCCTCTGGACTAGCTCCAATAGGTTCAGGTCCTTCTTATGTTGGTATCCCCAGAACTGAATGCAGTACTCTAGGTGGGATCTCACCAGGGCAGAGTACAAACAGTGAATCACCACTCTTGACCTGCTGACCACATTTCTTTTGGTGCAGCCTGGGGTACAGTTGTTTCTCTGGGCTGAGAGTACATGTTGCCAGCTCCTGTCCAGCCCCTCACTCACCAGGACCCCCAAGTCCTTCTTGGCAGGGCTGCTCTTGATCTTTGATGATACTGGGTGTTAACTCAACTCAGGTGGAGGACCTCGCACTTAGTCTTGTTGAATCTCATGAGATTCCCGTAACCCCCAAACATTTTACTCTTATACTTTATTCTCTTATTCTTTACTCTAAATTATACATGAACCTTTGTTTGGAAAACAGTTGACTTCTGTAAGAAGATTCTTACCTGAGATAAAACTTCTGTATTGCCATTCACAATGGGTGAAATGAGATTCTTATTTCCCGTAGTTTAACAAACTTGCACAATGTTTTCCTTTCTCTCATGCATTTTGAACTCTCTGGGTTTTGGATATCAGGTGGGTGAACAAAATAAGTTTTCTCAAACATTTGCCTAATTTGTAAAAACTCTGAGCAGAACTGTTAAACTGATGACCTGTATGTTTCTTCAGCGTCTTGTTTTCCTGTGCTATTTAGATGAGATGAGAAATTTAAATAGCCATAATGACAATATATATATTCATTATTTTTTCCTCTGCACCATTCAATCCTCCAGACAACATCCATTTTTATTCTCTAAGTCTAAAACAAAAATGTTGTTTTGAGTCAAACTGAACGCCTCTCCAGTCCCCCAAATTCTTAAAAAGGACAAATTTCATTAAGTTTTAGTTTTGTTTGTAGATCAAAAAAGTTTCATCGTGCAGAATATGACTTAAAATAAGTAAAAAACTCAGTAAAATTGGTCTTTAGCTGAATAGAAAAATTAAGACTCCTTTATGGTTTGTTACTTGGTCCAATTCTTTATGTTCTTAAAAAATAAGGGCATTTTCTCTTTTTAAGAGAATGTGGATGAAATACACCTGCCCTTACTTGGGCAACTAAAAATTAGTTGCCTATGTCGGAATTAGTCACTTAAGTCTCTTTCCATAGGCAATAGAGAGAAATAAATAATTTAAAGTGAGGGTTTTTAAAGAAAATTCAGATGAACTGACCTCTCATACAAAACTAACAAAAATAGAAGAAAAAAAATTTTAAGTTAAGTTTAAAAATTGATATATTCTTTCTATTTTATGTATTATTTTACTCTTTTGGCATGTATTCCCTATTTATAGCTCAGCTGTCTGTGTTTTCCCAATGGACATCTTACTTCAGAATGAAGACTGCTCTTATCTCCTTAGATATAAATATAAGAAAGTTTTATTTCAAGATATTACTTCAAATAAGAATTATGTGTCCAATTGCATCTTTGCCTTCAGACTCTTTGTCTAGTTAAATTTGGCTTTAAAAACCATAAAACCCGCTTCACTGAAAGTAGAAACAGATTGGTTTGCTTAGATGTGTCTGGGGTTGGTTGGATGAATGGTACATCCTACGCCATATGTTTGATTCAAACCTGCTACTCTTTGACTAGCAAATAATGAGACAAACTACGGCAAACACATAAGTGCTTCTGAGCATGGAACTCTCTTAGGTCAGACTTCGCAGTAGCACGAGGAGGAAACCAAACCAAGAAATTACAAGTGTATACTCCCCACTAATAATATAGCTGTCAGTTCTCAACACCTAATTAGTGGTGTGAGATCCAATAAATTTTTTCAACAATACTTCCTCTAGTCCCTGCAAGGTAAAAACTATCACTTTATAAAAGCGTGTTATTGTCAAAAAGCTTAAGCTGTTCATGTACTTCAAAAGATATTTTTTGTCTACTTGCCTCAAAATACTGACAGCAACAGCTTCCCAGGACTAACAAAGTATAGTATTAGGCTCAGCTGCTTCATCAGAAAATTATAAAGGTTGTAGTTGAGAAAAAGTAACTCCCTCCAGGTTTACATGAGTTTTTGGAGCAGTCACCTCTTGCATAATGCTGTGAAAAACCTACTTGAGTCACGCAGCAAAACTGAATGGCCAGAACGCAAGTGAAGGGGAAAATAGTCATTCTTATCACACTTGTTGCCTTCAAGAAATCTTGAATGTCAACAACAGAAGAGCATTGTTCTACTCTTGTTTTATACTTGCTTTGATTAAAGAATGCCATCCTTTCAGCTTCTGAACAAATCTTACCATATTTTTCACATGGCTAATCATAAGTTTAATACTAAACATAAGTCTTTGCATTTAACAAGTTGGGTTGATGTCCTTTTCCATGAGTAATGTGGAATTAAAAAAAATAAGAAAGGAATATATGTGAACATAGGTTGAAGTTTGTGTTCATATTAATGTTAAAAAATCATTTATAAAATTTTTATTTTGAGGCCTGATAATATTTCTTATTTTCTATACTCAGTCTGAAAATACATTTTTATACTAATGTAAAATTATTATCATTATAATTAAAATTCCATTTTTAAAATTGTGAATCATTCTGATCATTGTTTTAGTGTCAACTAATCCATGTTTCTTACAGTGAAAGATTCAAAAATAATGACGACTATTCTATAGTATTTCCAATTTGTATTAGATTAACTATAAATTCTCTTATTAATGTTTCAAGCTTGTGTTTATTTTACTACTTTGAAACTTGAAGTTTATTTCAAATTTTCAATATGATAAATGAGTACCAAGGACTTTAAATGCAAACTACATTAGCCACACATATAGCTCATCAGATTAAAAATTAAACATTATACAGTACTGAAACTGTCAACAAAGACGCAGTGCCTTTGAATTCTACAGTAATTCCTCTTGATGTCATCAGTGTTGCAAGAAGGTGAGTTTCTTACAAACAAAAACTAAATCATAACAAAACAGAATTACCTGTTTATAAACTCACATATATTTGTCTCTAGGCAGAATGACATTGCAAAGCATTATACATAATGTTAATAAAAATGACAGTTTTATATGTAACAAAAGTAGCAAACTAGCAATACCAAGTCTAGCTAACTCACAAAGAATTTAGATGGCAACTTTTTTGTTCCTTTATCATTTTGCTCCCTCTCAATGACAATTTAACACATTGAGCCTCTGAATATTCTCTTCACAATTCAGGAATGTGTCACAACATAAATATGCAGTGCCAGTAGGACCAAGTGTAGACAGCACTCTTCTCAAAGTAGAAGTATTTTATACAATGTCAGGGTCTCCACGTTAAAGTATTTTTTTAAATGTTTACAGTTACGCTTATAAATTATCCTGAATTATTTTCCATATCTTTCTTTGAAACAAGGTTTGGAGTTGCATCTCAGCAGCTTGCCAAATTTCTGGACCATCAAAGGTTTTTCATCTTAACTGCATGTACATCAGCCCCACTGACCTTTGAAGGGCTAAACATCATGCAAAGAAAAGCCCTTTGCATAAATATCCTTTGCTCTTTCTCCTATCTGTTGTTTCCACAGAGAATTGCTCTGGCTACCAAACCACTCTCCCTGATTCAAAAGGATGAGAAAGTGGGACACGATTAGGAAATACAGGCATTAGTAGAAGAAAGGAGGGAAAGGTTAAAAAAGGATTGAAAAAAAAAAAATAAGGGAGAGAAAAAGAAAATAATACAATGAAACTAAGATTCAGTAAACCAAGGAAAAGAAGATCAGGCAAAGGGTGCAACTGATATTGACAGAAGAATGAAAGGTAAAATCTTACACTCTGAAATGCATGCTCTTATTCAAGTCCTGGAGATGATATGACTGTGACAAAGAGCTATACATGAAACACCAAACATGAAAAATTTTGCAAAACTAAAAAGTAGATTTCATCCTCAGAAAAATTGTAATGAAAATGTAGAATTCAATAGAATTCATTAATATTATAGTAAAGTTACTTTTATAATTTTGATGTCTTTTTTGTTGGCACAAAAGAATAAAATAAAACTATTTTATCCACAAAGACATTTCTACTTGGCAGCGCACTACTTCAATTCTATAGCAACCCTCTGGTTTATGTTACAAAGTAGTTCTGAATTCTGAAGACATTGACATATCTGTAAGAAGTGGATTCTAAAACAGAGGGGTTTTGTTGAATTAAATATGAAAAGGAATAATGCAATCAGTACAGAACTCCTTGTCTTCTTTATTTTATATGAAGTTCAATACTAATCTCAACTAATATGTGTTTCACTTATCAGCGTTATCAAGTTTTCAGCTTTTGGGTTGCAGAATATACTAGTGACACCATATGACTGAATTTTACTACCAAATCCAGAAGGAATCAGGAAAACTGCTGAGGGACTATGTACTTTGTTCCTGCTTGTCATCTTAAGAGTTTTCTGATAGGCTAGCTACTCCTGCTGGTTTCACGTTGGTGAGAATGCAGAAAGGTAAGTTTATCATCTTGTGGTAAGGGAATAAATGAAATGATTGGAAGCAAATATTCCCTCATTCAAAATATTCAATCCTGTGTTCCCTTTTTATTTCCAGCAGCTGTTGCTTGATTCCCAGTCTTTCACTAGTGATACAGTACCTTGTGGTACTGCAAAAAAGTCTGATAATTTTCCATCATATTTTAGCGATCACAGAATCATTTAGGTTGCAAAACACCTCTAAGTTCATTGAGTCCAACATTTGACCAAACTCTACCACATGGACAAAACCTTAGCAGTAAAGCCAACCATTTCTTGAACACCTGCAGGGATAGTGTCTCCATCACTTCCCTGGGCAGTCCATTCCAAGGCATAACAATGCTTTCCATGAAGAAAGGCTTCATAATGAACAACCTGAACCTTCCCTGGTTCAGCTTAAGGCCATTTCCCCTTGTACTGACACTGGCTGCCTGAGGGCAGACCTACCTGTCTGTAGCCTCTGTCGTGGGTTGACCCTGGCCAGGCGCCAGATGCCCACTCAGTCACTCTATCACTCCCTCTCGTGCCGAGAGAGGGAAGAGAATAATATGGAAAAAACTACCAGGGTAAGATAAGGCAGTTTTATTACAGCAGGAAAACAGAGAAAGCAAGCAGAGATCTGTGCGCGCAAGAGCAGAGTGGAAAACAATCAATCTCTAGTTCCCATCAGTAGCGATGTCTGGACACTTTCTGGGAAGCAGGGCTTCAGCACGCGTGATGGCTGTTCAAGAAGGCAAACATGGACCAGCCCTGAGTGCCTCCTCCTCCTCCTCTCTTCCTTCCCTTATATATCTGAGCTGATGTCATATGGTATGGAATATCCCTTTGGCTGACTGGGCTCAGCTGGCCTGCTGGTGTCCCCTCCCAGGATCTTGCCCCACCATCCCCTTCAGTGGGGGAAGGAATGTCACAGGGACAGCACAGCTTGGCTGTAGCCAAAACACTGCTCTGTTATCAACACCAGCTACCAAAGCAAAGCACAGCACTGTAAGGGCTGTGAGCTTTAGCCCAGCCAGACCCACTACAGACTCCTTTCAGGGAGTTGTAGAGAGTGATAAGGTCTCCCAAGTTTCCCTTTCTCCTGGCTAAACAGCTCCAGCTCTCTCAGCTGCTTCTCATATGAATTACTCTCTAGACCTTTCACCAGCTCCATTTCCTTTCTCTGAACATGCTCCAGCATCTCAATGTCCTTCTTGAAGTGAGGAGTCCATATGGGAGGATTTGTTTCAGTTAGGGGTTGTTTTTTTTGGGTTTTTTGGTGGGGGGATGTATATTTGTTTGTGTTGGTCTGCTTTGTTTGTCTGCTTTACCCCAGTATGACCTAAGATCAATGCTAACTGGATGAACAGCTACACAATTATTTTCATCATCAGCCTGATAACTGCATTATTATAATAAAAGGCTTCTGTTATCCTTATTTTTCCTGTCTTTTATAATTAGTAGTTGTCGTGTAGTATAGTATCATGCACTAGGATGAGGGTTGAGATCTTACTTTATTGTTCTCTAGCCAATCCCAAGAAGATTGCAACAGGACTGTCAAAAATTTAGAAGACCATTCCGAAACTCACTATCGGATTGAGTGGCAGTCAAGACAAGTACAATTTCTGCTTCATCCATAGGTATTCCCCTCTGTAGAAAGAAGGGTAATTTTTCTTATTAGAGAATTCCCATGGTTCTCATTGGGATGCATTGGAAAACTGAGTTTTGCATGCTGTTAGGCCAAAAGCAATAAATATAGGAAAGGGAGAGTATGTTGTAAAAAAAGAGAATGTCCACATGTTTTTATAGTCAGAGTAAGTCCCACAAATAAGGGTGGAATTAGAATTAGTGGTTACATATAGAACAATCTGGGGAAAAAAATCATAGAAACAATGAGGCAAGTAACAACACTTTAAAAAAAAAGGGCACTTATTTTTTTCTATGGATTGATACACTAGTCTTAATTTCAGAGAAAAAAGAATGGAAAGAGATCATTATCATGTAGCTCTTCTCACTTGTGCTACCCATACACACATGTACAAGTACACTTTTGCTACCTATGTACTGGTATAATTCAGTGCTGAGAAAGGGGAGGAGCCGTCGCTGCTTTTCATGCTGCTAGTTATAGTTACTGCTACTTTGTTCTCAATCCCCATTGTAATACTGTCATTTTCTGATATTTAGATTGAAGGCCTTTGGGATACAAACTGTTCTGTTGTTAGAATATGCATGAAATTTATGTATACCATAAATTTTGTTAGAATATGTATGCAGTTTATACATATATATATATATTTATATATATATATTCAGCTTACCTATATCACATATCCTTGCTGCAACTATTTCCTTTATATCAACATATAACATCTCTTAAACTGGATCACCCTTCTATGAACAAAGATTCAAAAGCATTCAACTACGCAACTCATGGGCAGAGAAAAAATGAGAGAGAGAAGAAAGCATCTTGCATACACTAGCTGGCAAATTTCAAAGATACACAATTACATACTTGTCCATATACATATTGACAACAACAACAGCTTGGTGATACAAGCTTTTAATGCAACATACTTTGTAAAACAGTGACATTGGAAAATTTTTTGTTACACTGAAAACTTCTAGAACCACTTTATACACCCATTGAAAACAAAAGAGTAACTAGTACAGCTCAACATTTAGGAAGCTCCAGTGATCTAAATGCACTTTAACCCAAACCAGTGATGAAAAGAGTTGAGTAGAGAGCAAAAACTGTGTATCGAGCAACAAATCTCACCTGATGCTCTGTTGATTGCACAGTGACATTGAACTGAAGGCTGCAAACAAAAGCTCTAGACTCTGAATGTGAAGCAGATCTCCAAGGTCAGCTATCCTACAAACAGGATTAAGAGGTGTCATGGTCACTATAAATTGTGATCTTTAGGTACATAAAAGGCATAATCCCCGTGCCATTGCATCACTGGGAGGTCTGTTCTCAGTTACTGATAACCAGCTGAATCTGTGTATTAATGCAAAGCTACCTGCCCTTACAGGTCTCCATATAGCTTCTGCCCCTTAGCTAGGATCAGATTTGGTGATACTGTTATTGTTCCTGAAACAAGATTTCTGTAACATGATAGAGAGATGAACTCTATAGGGTCAAGAGTCAGTTTATAAATCTGCTAAGACAAACTTCTTCAGCCAATGAACCCAGCACAAAGCCTATAGTGGGGTTGTCCCCCTAATAGAAGATAGAGCAGAAAGTATTACTTTGACTTTTCTCCAAACATCTTCTGTTCAACACTACTGAAGAAAATACATTGTGCCATATGGATATAGGGTCTCAAAAGGACATTGATGGTCATATCTCTTTAATAACTTTATTATCTTACTCTTGTTATACAGTAGTGTAGCATAAATGATTCCTTTTAAAAATTGAACTTATCTTAAAGTGCATATGTATATTTTGGGAAAAGCATAAACTTTGAGACAGCAAGAACTGCTTCTGCACATCATGTGGCATATCTCATAGGTTTTGAAATCAAGCCTTGAGACTGGGTGATTCAGGAATTGATGTAGAAAAATTTGGAGGCAGTAAAGTGAGATGGGAGAAGGTAAGGTAAAAGGACAGGAGGGAAGAGAATTATGCAAAGAGAACCTCTGAGGCCCAAGAAAGGGGTGATGCAGAAAGAAAAGAAGCTAGACAGGGAAAGGAGCTTGATTAGGAAGAAGAAGGGGCTAGAAGAACCTAACAGTATGTGAAACATCTATTTAAATGAAAGAAGTTATGAGCTAGAGAGTAAGAAAAATGCATGTATAGGAAGGTGGAGTCATAGTCAAAGATATGTGAATTGAAGAGGAGGGGCAAAGAAACTTGAAGGCAAGTTAAGTAGGTGGTCTGAAGGAGTAAAATTTAGTGGAGTAGAGAAAAGGAGGAGAACTAAGAAAGTAGATTTTGTCGGTGGGGGAGTGGGTCTGGGTGAGAAATTCTACTTACAGTGAGTGTAGATGATATTTTGTGTGAATGTTTGGTTTGAGAAGCAGAATATCAGTGTGAAGTAGAATCCAAAGGAAATTTCTTGTGTTGAATGTTTATCAGCTGTGAAAATGAAAAACCGTACTGTGAGAATTAGTAATGGAATAATTAATACATTTTTAAAGGACAAGTCAATATATGTTTTAGTTTTAGGTTCAGAAATCTACTGAGGAGCATCCTTGTCTAGTAATCCTTCCTCTATACAAATATAGGTGGGGTTTTTCTTTGTTTTGTTTTTGTTTCTTGCAGATTTTTTTTAAATGCATAACTAAATTCTTTCTTTCAGTTCTTTCCAAATTTTTTTTCTTAATTTTTTTTTTTCTTTCTTGTGCTTGCACTCAGGATGACTGATTAAGATAAGTTGCATATGATCCAAAACATCCATATCACCTATTGGTGTGTCTAAGAAGTACTTGCTTGTGCTTTCCTTCTTCATCTCTTCATCCTTCCAGGGTGCACATGCCTATCTCTAGGACTTTGGAGATATCACTATGTACATTACCCCCAAATATCAGAGCTATTTATAAGCTTTTATGCTGCTGGAATACAGGAGACCACCTACCTGTAGTACAAGTGTTAGCTTTCAAAATAAACAAGAAGTTCCCCACTAGAGATTAATTCTTTTGCCTTTCTAATGTTTTCGACCTCTGTTTTCTGAATCACAGATATATGAATCTCAGGGAAAGGTGCAAGTACTGAATAACTCCCAAAGACACTTCAGTCAAAATAAGCACCAAGACAATTCTACCACAGAGCAAATTTTTCTTTTATGTTGTTTTTATGTTCTGGAGGCATTTTCTTTGTGTGCTTAGATGCTCTTCAGTCTGAATAGAGAGACAGATGTTCAGGCACCTAAAGTCTTTTGTGATTTAAAGATGGTAAAGGAATGGGCAGTCTTCAAGTCTTCCTAAGAACCCTAATAAGCCAGGAAGATTGGTAATAACAAATCATGGTCTAGTCAGGCAGATTATATTGAGATCTTTTATAAAAGACCAGAGTAGTAAGTAAACTAGTACATAAATTTCTGGTCCCTGTTCGCTGGATTTAGTTCTGTTCCTGTCTATTGACTATAAAATTTATTAATGAGTAAATAATCTGATCAATAATGATGAGAACTCTCTTCTTCCCACTTGTGTTTCTTCCCACTGTGTTTCCTCATGGCTCCTTATGGCACCAAGGCTCTTGGGTTCGTGGTGCTTAGTGACACTTTTACAACTAAAAATAGGAGTAGGCCCTCCCAGAATTGGTGGCAAAGCTCCCCAGTCATGGGATCATGTTGGGAAATTGGATCTGCCATATCGAGTGTTTTTGTGCCAAGGATATAACAACCCACATCTCTCTGGTACTTTTTCCTATACAGTTACTTAATTATCAAAATTATTTATATATATATAGAGCAGGGTTTCTGTTTTTCCCCTAATTTCTGTTATATTGCAGAAGTATTTTTCCAGGTAATGAAAAAGAAAGTTTTCCAGGATTTTCTGATTTTTTTTTGTCCACAAGTCCAGTTTATTAATCATCTAATGAACTTTCAGGCTTTTGGGTTTGTTTTTGTTGTTTGATTTTTTTTTTTCTAACCCTACAAAGTAGGATCATAAAATCATTTATGAAAAGGCTTCTCTTACTTTATTCACCAAGATTAACTGTTCTTAACTGTTTTTGGTGTCAAACACTGAATAAAATACCAGATAATGACTGCAGATATAACTACATTAGTAATGACTGATCATTCTCTTTCATGCATAAAGGTATCCTTCTTTCACAGAACAGTAAAAGAAATCCTTATTCCTAAAGTTTATGTAAAGCTTAGAATAGATCTAATACCTTCCCTACATTCTTGATGTTTTCTTTTTTCATTAATCTCGCTCTCAGACCTACTGAAAAATTTTAATTTCCCCCGATTACATATCAGATCCTGTAAATTTATCAGGAAAGTTGGTAGGAAACCAGACTTCTGTAGCAGGCCACAAATATTGCCTCTAATATTTTCAATTTTCCTTGTTTAGTAACAGCAGTCCCTTTATCCCTCATCATCCAAATCACTGAGAGTTACAAATGTTTAGGCCAAGGAGTCTCAAGGGTTACAGAAATATAAACATTCATTTACTGTGCCATCCCTTGGGAGAATAGTCTGTCTATAAACCTGGTAAGGGAATAGGGAAAGAGATGCTCTGCTCTGGGAATTTCAGTTTGCCCGTGAATATTTCCAAATGTTTACTTGAGCTACAGAAGCAAAAATATATTCCTATGAAAACTGGAAATGACAATAAAAAATACTTCTTATAACAGGACTTCAAAGGGCTGGTCAGATCATTTACTTCTTAAACTTTGTTGAAGCTTATTCTCTCTCTATAATATATTGTAGCATCCAAGAAATCTTGAATGTCATTGCTTATCTTGCTTTAATTAACGTAACCTAAAATGTTTAATTAATCTGGAGATTTATTAGAAATGTTGTATCTGAAAATTAAGTTTTGAGCACAAAAGGAGAAAACAGGAGTAGAAGGAATTAAGAAAACTAAAATTAATCTTGTTCTGTAGATGAATTGATTTTTATTCCATTACTTGCTTTTCTGTGATCCTTGCCAGCGACCTTGATTTTATTTGTGCAGAAGAAACATTTAACCAGATATATGGCTTGTTTTACATGACAATGTAAAAAAAAAAGAAAAAAAGAAAAGGGTCCAATTTTATCACTTTCTACTTTAAGATCCCAAAACACTTAATAAATATTTATTAATGAAGCTTTATTCCCAATCCTGTGAATATAAGCACGCTTTAGACTACTATTTGTAGATGGGAAAACTAAGCCATAGCATGCTGAAGTCAGTTGGCTACCACCACAAAAAACATGCCAGCCTGAGACAGTAAGAGGAACCTTGGGCCTGGTCCTTCATGGTTTCGGGTTCTGTATGTAGTTGGTGACACCTTTTCTGGGTGTGCATAAGTCGGCCCCTTGGAAATGTTTAATTCATTTCAGACTGATCTAAGCAATTACACCAAAACACACAATGTTATGTGGTGATGAGATGCCAATCAATGGTGCAGTATCTACCAAAAACCAGTTCCTCCCTGTTTTGAACCCATCTCATCAGACACCACAGAGCTGTGTTCACTCTTCAGAAGATTTTTTCCTAATAAAAGTGGGATATCCTTTTAAAGAAGTACAGCTGTGTAGCTTTGTTTGCATTTTGGCATTGATTTTTTCCACTCATTTAAATTTCTTCTCCATCTGAATTTTTTTCAGTGAACAGAGAAGGAAAGAAACCCACCATGCACCATTCTTTTAAATTTTAAAAAATGTCCAAGCAATATTAAAATATTTTTAGGGTTTTTTTCTTTGTTTAGAAATCAAGAGATTTTAAAATTGTCATTAGGACGCAATGAAGTAGTTTAACTCAATTTAGCAGCGAAGTCGGTGTTTTTCCAAGCTATCAAGTTAGTGCCTTATTAAAATCCCAGTGGCACTGGAGTATCTGAGGGGGGGAAAAAAAGGTTAAACTGCATATCAACTACTGAAGGGAGCTGAAAGGATGTAGAGCCCAATTAAACCTTCAGCACTGCTCTCTCTCATAAACACTTGCTACTTTATTCCCTCTGGAACATATTTCGAGGCAGCTAAAGTGGGAACCCAGCAAGAACCTTTTCATGAGATTTCTGTTATTGAGCCTCAGGTCCAGCCCAGTCCTTCTGGGTGAAAGGCTTCATACTCCCTCTCTATTAATCATCATCTGGCCTTCTAACACCTGGGACTGACTCCAACTCCCACTGTTGCTATATTGACAATATTCCCTGTTGATTTCCTCATTTTCTCAGCCAAGGCTAGAATGACCTCTTTAAAATTCTTTATAAACGTCCGTAATTGCCGCATCAAACTTCAATTCATTACTTTCCCAGGCCTCATGTATTTTGATGATATGAAAGTTGACCGCATTTACATGCAAATTGAAGTTTTATATTAATAAGGGCCAGTAAAAAGAGATTGCATGGTAATACTCCATTATGACTTTTAAATACATTTGCCCATGTCTTGACTTGGCATTAGCATGGTCAGACCATGAGGAAATCATGTTGGTCTGATTGCAATTTTGTTTTCCAATTGAAAGTACAATTTCATCAGGTTTCCCTGTCATTTCTAATAATGACTTAAGTTTGCTTGCTAAATTGAAGAATTTCTCCAGGCCTTTAGATGAACTGGGAAACAGGTGAGGAGACAGCTGCTTCTATACGAAGTACTTCATTATGAACTACCACTATATTCAACCTCATATGGCTTGTTGGATGATAGAAACAAAATTACTGAAGGTCTAGTGCAGCTGAGATTGATTATCTTAAGCATATTAACTTCTAACATAAAACTTTGGAAGCCCAATGGTTCATCTGTGAACAAGTCTTTAATACACTGATCAGAGGGTCCATAACCTTTTAGACTGCTATTTCATTGTTTGGCCTCAGATTTTATATGCTGTTATATTCTAGCAGGAAAAGAACTAAAACAACATTTTGCAGAAAAGGGATGGTGTATATTAATGCAAAAAATCAAGAAATCACTTTTCTACACACATTCAGTTAGGAATCCTAGAGATGATGTAATCACAATATCAAATCAAATCCATGACCCTATGAAATAAAATTCATGTTACTGATTCTAAAAATCTGATTGCATTTCTCATTGGACAATCACAAAATTAAAAAACCTTGTGTATCAGTGGCAGGTTACAGGAGAATTAAAAACTAAAAGAATGGTCCCTATAGTTCCAGTATCACAGATATATAAACCTTTTGAGGATGGGTCTATAAAGACCAACAATGCTGCCAAGGAGTAATAGTAATGTACTTTCATAAAATGTGCTTATGTAAAAGAATAAATGATATTATGTTAGAAACTCAAGTAAAAATGCTGCTAGTTTATTTGTGTAGAGGCTTTTTGCACTCCAAAACCCCTCAGGGTCAGTGGGATTACCAGTGAAGCACATAAATAGGTGCTTGTTTGTGCAGACTCTTGCTTTCCACTATAATCTTTTAAAACAGCAATAGGTGATAGTTGAATGTGCACATTTGTCATTGCAATAATTTTGGAAATAGCTGATGTGGTATTATTGGACTGTACACTTGCTACTTAAAAATTCAGCTGTGATCCAGTATGACCATTTGCTTAGGCCGGTTTCTCCTGTTTCTGCAAAGTCCCACAGACTTCTGTCAACTCAGAAAGGGATTCAGGTTCTTCTTAGATGTGAATATCAGAGTTGGAATTAGTAGTTCACTACCATTTATATGTTCTCAGAAGTGTGCCTTGCTCAGGCCAAGCAGTTGGATGATAAAGCTCAGTTTTATTAAAACACTTCCTCATTGTTCTCTTTTCTATCAGATAAGTTTTCAACAGCAGCTTGAATAGAGAGAGGTCAATGAGCGTATGATAATACCATAACATTTCTTATCAGTGTTTATAATAGATGTTGAGGCTGGGAATTGTTTAACTTATCAAACCATGGTCTCAGTTGTCCCTATTTGCTATCAAAATATAGTATTATGAATTTATTTGGTAGTTCTACCTTCTCAACAAAAGCAACAACAAGTAAACTGCTTGTCCTAATAAAAAGTCTAGTCATTAGGATTATCACATGGCTGAGGCAATGACCAACTCTTTCAGTCCAGTGCACAAGAGATCAGTGTTTATTTCACAAGTCCCAACCCGCTTGTTAGTAGCTTAAGTATAATGGTCAGGATTGTTGGCAGCTTGAGTTTAAGAGTCAAGGACAGAACAAATCCAAACTCCTTTTCAACTTCAGCAGTACCCTTTGCTCTGCTTGAAAATTCAGGATGAGAAATCTTAGCATTCAGTGGTGCTAACTCCCTCCTTCATAGCCAAACACTGCATGCAGCTGCTTTATCTGCCTGGAAGCAGTTGAGGAATAGATTTCTTGCCTCTGTAAAGCCAGGTCTTTGAGAGGTGTTTTGCTTGTCTTTTTAGTCTCTATTATAGTAACTTGAAAGAACAGAATTGATAATGAAGATATGAGTGCAATAGTTTTTTTTTGAGAAAGTGTGGAGAATATAGTTATGCTTGATTTCTACTGAAAATGGTCCTGTTGCTTAAATAGAAAATAATTTGTCTTGAAATACCTGAATATGTCAGTGTGTATAAATATATATATAAATACATGTGCTTATAAAATGGCTAAAACCTCTGGAAATCATAGAATCATAAAATTGTTTAGGTTGGAAACAATCTTTTAGACCATTGAGTCCAACTGCTAAATATTCTGCCTGAAGAAATTAAGCCTCTAGACAACATGTTACCTTAAAAAAGAAAGAATACCAATGAAAGAAGTGGTAGTTGGGAATGTCTACTGATGATCATGGTAGATTTCAGGAAATCAGAATGGTTTTGCAGTTAAGATATAAAAAAAGATTATACAACTGCAAGAAAAGTTAATGAAGATGGTAAGTAAAACTCATTATTTCTCTCATCCATTCTCTTTCCTCACCTACTGCATAAGACCATCAATAGGAAATCTGCAAAGTACAAGTAGTCTGTGTAAGAACAGATTCTGGAGGAAAACGTCACAGGATCAGGTAAGTGTTTCAGAGCCTAAAGAGAGAAAGACTTAGCTTATCTGTGCAAATGCAGACAGATATTAAAAGCGTAAAAATATCCAGGCATCATGAGTGAAGCCATTGTTAATATGATACAGAAAAATTTAATTCCTTTTTCTTGAAACTGTAGGGAGTGAAAGGCAGAAGGACCTGCTCAAACCTTTTTGTCAAAGCTATGTTAATTCTCTAGGGAGTTGGCACAAGGTAATTCCAAAATTTTTTTCCTTGGACATATATTTGATTTGTGAGGTTTTTTTATAGAAATACAAAGAATTGATACAAAAAGTCAATAGTATCTCGAAACCAAACAAGCATAGAAAGAACACTTAAATATGCAAGAAATTTAAAGGAAAATAGGAAAAAGAATGCAAAGATGTATATTAGAAATTGGAGCTGAACACACCCCAGTACCAAAACAGGTAATGAACTTCAATGTGTAGTTGCTTGTTGCTAGTAGATATTGCTGTTCTAGATTAAAGGTGACCAGATTTTTCTCCTTTCATCCAACATCAATACTACTGTCCCCAAAACAGAATCACATAATTTAATCAGGTTATTTTTATATAATTATTGTAATACTCAGACTCCACTGGAGATCAGTTACAGAGGTCTGGTTACTCACAAATTCAGTACTAACCCAGAATCTGGAACAACAATATTAGGGAGGAGTCCAGACTCTCTGTGATTTTGGAAATGTGTCAAATGATTGAGGTACTGATATTATTCTCAAACTCTGAAGACTGAGGGACATGTATACTGTGTATAGTAGTTGCACTCTAGTATTTCAGAAATGTAAATTAAAATAGGTTAAGGGTTTATGTATGTGTTGCTCTACAGCTTGTGTGTAACTTCCTTCCTTCCTTCCTTCCTTCCTTCCTTCCTTCCTTCCTTCCTTCCTTCCTTCCTTCCTTCCTTCCTTCCTTCCTTCCTTCCTTCCATTTTTATCTTTTTTAAAGTTTTTTTTGACTGTGTTACCCTCTGTCCCAGTTCTCCAGAATACTGACTTCCATTTCTGTGTGTCTGTGAGGTGTTGGTTGTTTCTGGGGTTGGGTTTTTTGGGTTTTTTTGGGTGGAGGGCATGTAGAGAAATAAGAATACTTGTTCCTTTGTGGAGAAAGGTAAATGAAAGTTTTTTTTATTCTCTGTCCTAAGTAATCTTTATAAGGACAATACCAGAACTACCCTATGTATGGGAACCATGAAGTACGGGCAGGCCATAATCTGTTGAGCCAAACAGAAGTAGTTGGTGTAGGTCATGACATCCATTCATTTATATTCTTCAGGCCTTCTTCTTCATCTTCTGAGAGCTGTGGAGAGTCCAGCTCTCTTGCAACATCCCATGTTTTCATTCTATGTTGAAGCTTGGTTTTCTAGCTGTACTGGGCTCCATATACATCAATCTGGAGCGTGAAGTAGGTCTGACATGGAATTTCTCTTTTTTTCCTAGACTTTTTTTTTTAAATTCACATGAACCTTTATTCTCTCCAGAAAGTTAAAATAGAATGACAAGAAGCTTATAGATATATATTTACCTATTAAACAAGACAGAAATGTGCTTATCTACTTTTTGACAAATGCAGCTTTGTTTTAAAGCATTTTTCAAAGGCCATAACTATGATTCATCACCTGATTATCAGCTGTAAGGGCTTTTATTAAATACCAGCCCCATTCAACTATTCATCGTCTTCATTTGAAAATAGCAAACAATGACTATTGCATGCATAACCCTTCAGTACTGTAAGGCAGGGTCTGAAATGTGTTGTCCTTCGAATGATATTTCAATTTAAACATGGCTGCATTGCAGTAATGTCACATCTCGTTTGCACCAGGGACTTGGTGGTAGACAGGGATCATTACAGGGGGAACAGTGAGAAAAATACATTACACACTAGTCATAACCATAAAAAAAGTAAAGAGAAAGAGACATACCAATGCACGTGCAGCTTCTATAATAGAACAGAAGAATAGGATTGCACTGAGAAATGTACAGAGGCAGTTAAGTTTAGAAGAGAGTTACCACTGCACTAAACTGTCAAGCCTGAGTCAAATGATATTACTTCTGACACCTCTGGCTACAATACATTGCTTTTGGATTCAGTTTCTCAACCTATTTTTTTTGGTTGTTGCAGTAAAGGCAATTCCCTAGTGCTTTGATTGTTGAGATTATCCTGTTTTATATAGCTTCCCCTCTCTCTTCCTCTCTGTCCTCTATTCTGTACTAGCATTATGGGTGGGAGTAAAGATTAAGTAGACTGCTGTATTTTTTAAAGTCAGTCATTGGTTTAGATAAACAGTTAAAAGCAAATGGAACACTGTACTCCTGGCATTTTTTTGGGTAAAGATAAACATTTTCAATTAAGGACACTCACATATAGTAAAACTAAGTTCAGTAGACGTCTCATTTTTGTGTGCCTATGTCACAGAATCACATAATCAATTAGGCTGGAAAAACATATGAGATTATCAAGTCCAACCTATGACTGAACACTGCCATGTTAACTAGACCATGGCACTGAGTGCCAAGTCCAGTCTTTCCTTAAGCACTACTGAGCACTGTGATCCCACCAACCCCCTGGGCAACCCATTCCCATGTCTAATGACTCTTCTGAAGAAATTGTTTTAATGTCCAGCCTAAACCTCCCCTGGTACAGTTTAAGACCAAGACCTTTGTGTCCTTTCACCCTGTTGCTGGTTGCTTGGAAGAAGAGGCTGACCCCCAACCTAGCTATAGCCTCCTTTCAGGAGTTGTAGGGAGCAATAAGGTCCCCCCTGAGCCTCCTCCAGGCTAAACACCCCCAGCTCCCTCAGCTGCTCCTCACAGGACTTGTGTTCCAGACCGTTCACTAGCTTCATTGCCCTTCTCTGGACCTTTCTTAGCACCTGAATTGAGGGGCCCAGAGCCGGACACAGCACTAGAGGTGCAGCCTCACCAGTGCTAAGCACAGGAGAAGAATCACCTCTCTAGTCCTGCTGGCCCCACTGCTCCTCATACATGCCAGGATTCCTTGGGCACACTGCTGGCTCATGTTCCGCCACTGTCAACCAGGTCCTTTCCTCCTGGACCACTTTCCAGCCGTTGTTCCCTCAGGAGGTTATTATGGCCGAAGTGTGGCCATGGTACTTGGTTGAACCTCTTGCCATTGGTCTCAGCCCATCTATCCAGCCTGTTCAAGTCCCTCTGCAGTGCCTTCCTCACCTCCACCAGATTGGCACTCTTACCTAACTTAGTTTCATCTGCAAATTTGCTAATGGTGGACTCCATTCCTTATCCAGATCATCAATAAAGATATTAAACAGCACTGGACCCAACACTGATCCCTGGGGAACACCACTTATGACTGAATGATAACTGGATGCATCACCTTTCCCCACCACTCTCTGGGCCCGGCCATCCAGACAGTTCCTAACCCAGCAAAGGTCCCACCTGTCCAAGCCCTGGGCTGCCAGCTTTTCCAGGGGTGCTGTGGGAGATGGTGTCAAAGGCTTTACTGAAGTCCAGGTGGACACATGCACAGCTTTTCTCTCATCCACCAGGTGGGTCACCTGGTCATGAAAGGAGATCAGGTTGGTCAGGCAGGAGCTGCCTCTCCTGAACCTGTGCTGGCTGGGCCTGATCCCTTGGTTGTTCTGTATGTGCCATGTGATCACACTCAAGATGATCCATTCCACAGCCCTGCTGGGCACCAAGGTCATCGTAAAAGCAATGCATTCTAACTCTCATTGATTGGTTACTGGTGGACAATAAATTCCAGAAGAAATTTACTCCTCTTATGGTTTACAATAATCTGCGTTTTTCTGCCATCCTCACTCTTAATCTTTAGAATAAGCAGTTCTTCTTCCTTGTTTCTTTATTACAAGCACGTATTTGCTCTTTATTGAAAGTCATTGGGCCATCTTATTTTTGGTAGACATAATAAACTGAACTCCAGTTTATTGGACAATGGATCAAGAAGCCTAGCTCTCGAATATACCTCTGCATAGTGCTCTTGTGTTCAAATATGTACATAGAACAGAGTTAGAAGACTAGTCCCAAAGTGTAAATAATTGAGTTTATAAGCAGCTTTATTTTCATCTTGATTATGTTTTCTCCTAGTTTGATAAAGTTAACGAAACACATTCTGTGTCAATTTTGGGATTCATTGTTTGTTTTTGGACACATAGATTATCCCCTCAAGTAATATTCAAGCCCTACCATCTTCAATGATGTTTGTTCTGTAAATGATCTATAGAATACACAATCAATGAAGAAGTCTTGACAAGTTTGGTTACTCAGAATCAATTTAAATGGTGCTTATACTGTTACAAAATATCAGCCGTTTTCTGGAGTAATGGGCCTGTAGGGGCAAGTAGTGAATAAAACTAAAAGGACAAAGAAAGTACGTACTGAGAGAGACACATGGTTATTACTCACAGCATATTCCTGCCTTTAACTCACTTTCTCAAAACTTGAGGAATGGTTATTCCTTTGTCCTTTACTCACCTTCTATTTTTACCCTCCCATCTACAATGCCTCTTACATCTTTTTGTGTGTGTATCCCTTCAGTTACATTTTTCTTGTACCTACCTTGATAGACATTCAGTACAGCATACTCCAAATTGTTTCTTCATGTAATACTACAATGGATAAGGAAAAATGTTATATATATATAATGTAAATAAATAACTTTTTTTAACTTTGCAGGCGGGATGGCCAAGCCACAGAGGAGAGCCACCAAAGTCCTCTAGACCAGAATGTCTGAATAGCTGTTAACATGGAATTGAAGTGCCTAACTTCACGAGAACAACTTATACAGTTGTGCATCTGATTTTAATTATAAATGTGTTCATACTGGAATGGGCTACTACTACAATGTCAATAGGCCTTCCAATAATGAGGAAGAAGAAAAGTAGTTTAGCAAGTGTATTTTATTTCTTGAGACATACACAATATGCTGAAAATTCTGTTACTATTAATAGTATGAGTCTCTAAGTATTGATGTTTTTCATTTACAATCTGAAGTGGTGAGACACAAAAAAAATCAGAATCTTAGGTTATCCTACTTAAAATATTAACATGAATTTGTTATGTTAGATGATTTCAAGCCTCTCCACTGTGCATCTACATCTGATAGGTGAAATGTGTTCTTTGTTACTTCCGACTTTATGTATTTCAAGTTCATGGTTCAACTCCATACACTTATAAAGATATTTTAAAAATTCAAGCCTCCCAAATTTTCTCACCTATGGCCCTTTTAAGATGCTTATGCATTTTTAAATTCTGGTACATTACTGTTGTCAAAAGTAATGTGCCTCTTGATAGTCTTTGGGATCTGAAAAGAAAATTGAGCAATAGCCTTAAATGTAAGAGTGACTAATAAATTTACCCTATTTTGGGCATAAATAAGATGTCACTCTTTATCGTTGAAGCAAGTGGCAGTCCTTTCTAGCTCACCTGTCAACAGTAATGGGTGTACAAGTCCTAGGGTGCTCTTTGCCCTGCACAAAATTTGGGGAAGTTTCCTCCACCATCAGTTTTACTCTCTAACTTGTCTTCCTCTGTGTCTGCAGAGAAGGCCAGGATTTAGCCTTGATATTGTAGAAAAACTTGTATAGGACTAGGGGAGTGGACACCTGGTTGTATTACTCAGTGCAGTGGTGATGGCTGTATTCTCAAGCATTCTGTGTGCTGTAGCCTACTTTGACATCCTTGGTTAGCTGGAAGGGTTTTTTAACATCATACAAATTAATCCAGCCTGGGGCTGGATTAGCTGTAATGGACAGCATATAAAGATTTTCAGGCACACAGCCATCCACACCTTGACAGGCTTGCTGCACTTCCAATAATTTATTAAATCTTTGACGAACTTTAAAAGAGACTGTCAAGATGTTTCATCATTTTTTTCTTCTTATGCCATTTTTAGTAAATTTATTGCACATGAAAAAAATACCTCCCTAGGCATAGCCCAGGAGCACTAGGACAAGTTTCCTCACTCTTCTGCCAACATGTTTCTGTCGTGCCCTGGAGGTAGCACCTGGTTTGAGAGGATAGTTCTCTTCTTCATTTCCTTGGCCTCTCAGCTGACAGCATTAAACAGCTAATTAGTGAATAGTGATTTTTTTTTTCCTAATGCAGAGGAATATTACTTCAAAATTTTTGTCTTACAATTATTTGTAATAATCCTTCGTATCTTACAACTGAAACTGGCTTTTTTCTTACCAGTTCTTCACGTGCACATTCCACTTTATGAGTACAGTGTAATATTTGTAAGTGTAGTGCTCCTAGAAGAAGAAGTGCAATGTTGTCTGTTTTAGAGAAGAAAACATTTGGAGTGTTTGGGAACAAAAAGAGATCTGAAAAATTATACACATGGGTGAAAGGAGCAACACAGCTGAGTTTACTGTACCATTCCTAACAACATCTCTTTTTGCTTCTAAACTGTGACTAGCTCCTGAGCATGTTCTCTTTCCCTGTGTACTTGAGGGTATTTTGCTAACAGAACTAAGAGCTGTTGCTGCTTTGGAAGCATTATTAACTTTGCTGACTTTGTAACCTTAGAACAAGTCCATGATCTGATGCTGTTACAGGGAAGAAGTTTTGTGTTTCTTATTCAGCTTTTATAGTCTTTACCCAGAAAAGGGCTGAAAAATGGAATGATGGTAACAAGTTGCAGTCCTTCATTTGCAGTATCCTGCTATTTTAGTTGAAAGCAAAACAGAATTCCTCACTGCTCTTTTCTCTTGGAAAACCTGGAAATTTACTTCTACCCTCATCAAAGTCAGAGATTTTGGCTATTAATAATTTGGAGCCATTAAGATTTGTTAATGGGATTTTAATATCTAGATAATCTGTTTCCATTCATCTAGAATTTTATTGCTTTTTGGTAAAGTACAGTCCAGAAAATAAAACATCATTTTTGGTAAAATAAAAAACTATAATTATCATGAAATATTTTATACAAAGCACTGAGAGGAGTGGGAAGTTATAACACAGTTAATGTATTTATGTATCTTTTGCTGTGTACACATAAAAAAGAGAGTACATGCTTTCCCCTAATGTTCATACAATGCCTGGAGGCTGGAAAGCAAAAAAAGGGAGATAAATGAAGAGGGAAGGAAGAATGCAAATTGGCTGCAAGGCAAGTTGGTGGTTCATGATCCTTGCTTTGACTTTGATCTAGTCTCATTAATGAGCAATTTTGTGAAGCTGCAAGGCATTCTCTGGTTGCAGGATAAATTCAGCTTAGGCTGCCCATGCAGGTGTGCATGACACAAGAAGCCTTCCAGAATGTATGCATTCTTCCAAAAATGTATTCATAATTTCATTTTAATAACTTAAACTGTTGTGGTTGAACATCACTTCAAGACATGAAGTATCAGATGTTCATATAAATAGTTTTGAAATGTACTGCTTAAATCAAAGGGCAGGAGAGAGTCCTGAATCCAATCCACTGTGAAATAAACAACTTTGCTGAGGTGATGTAAACTACTTCCCGTTAGTGATTACAGCTAATAAGGTTATAAGCAGCTGGTATCACCATAATTCCTATAAGAGTTTTGATCCCATTTGAGGGTGAGTTATGTTACATGTATAGTATTTATTATCTGTTTATAGTCTTCCTCTTACCTGGAAGAAAGTCTTACCAAAATCAGTTCCTCTAGCTGTTTTGTTCTTTGTTGACTCAAGTGTTGTACAAACCTTCACTAGAAAGTAGAAAATATCTCTTACTCTCTGCCCCCTTACTCTAAACAATGTTTTATCTCCTTCACCACATTCATTTTGAAGGAGCAAGAAAGACTCTCTGCTTGAGATGGCCAGGGAAAACTGAGAGAACCAATCTTTTTTCTGGCCTGTAAGATTGGCACATGACTGGAAAAGGAATCTGTGCAAAAACTTATCTGATTCAAGCAGAGGTGTAAGAGGTAGGTATCAGCATTTGCATCTGTATATTTGACACAGGAATACAGGAGTGAGTAAGTGCAGGAATGGAATTGTCTGATGTTTGCTTGGGGTTTTTTGTTCATACAAATTAGCATAGTTAAATATTGAATTAATAAAAATATGCGTGCCAAAAAAGACTCATTGTCAAAATTTCCTACACACAATCCAACATATAAAAGCAAACAAGGCACAAATCCCACAAAAACAACTGTTTTCATTGTACAGATCTGTTTTTCTCAGGTGTTCAGTACACTGTAAAAGAAAAGAAACTTAAAAAAATAAAAAGATGCCATCATCTAAAATTTTTAAGATGTTTAAGATACAAAACTAAGGAAAAGATGATTGTGAAATACCATCTCTGGTAGCATTTCTAATTCTGCCTTTTCATAGCTTTCTAGTACATGAACCTGAGAATTATACCAATTTTTTTAAACTGTTCAAGTTAATCATACACACATACATAGTAGTAGTATGTCTGCTTTCACCCTTTGAAACCTGGCATTTCTAATCTCGCTCTTGTTTACTTGAGATTTGTACCGCACACTCTTTATAGAGTGTCTTGTAGCTATCTCGTAATCATCTGTAGCTAACTGGCTAGTTGGACAGGTCAAGTTAACATTATTTATCAGACTGCTTCATTTAGTTTTTCCAGAATTACATAATTTAAGCTGATTCAATATTAATTATATTCTTCTTTATGCATCAATATAAAGCAAGTTAATCTGCATTTGCCATCTCAAATAGGGTTTTCCTAGTAAGTAAATGAGTGGGAAGTATTATTGACTTCACAATGTTGTAGCTAGATAAACTTTTAAAATAATTTATTCACTGATTCTTTCAAAGTAACTAACTGGAGAGGAAGGTGGGCAACTGATGTTTATTTTGGGTTATTATATGTACCTTAATTCTGCAGAAAGCTAAGGATCTTAACTATTTAATGTATTTAATTTAGGTTTTGCTGCTACAGGGCAACAATTGGGAAAGCACAATCAGCTAAGTGACAAACATATAAACTGCATTCTTACAAAACTTTAAAACCAGAGTATATGGCTTTATTTATGAAGGACCTTCTAAAATTCAGCTGTTGTGTTTATGAAATTGATCTATAATGTCATTTGAATAGAGCACTTAATAGATGACTGGGGCTATTGGAATATCAAACTGGAGCCTGGAGTACTAAACCCTGTTTCTTTCACAGCAAGCAGGAACTGTTGAAGAAGGCCACTGAAATTATATACTTAACACTCCACAATAACTGGTGGAATACGGAAAACCTTTAAACATCAGCTGATCATTTATGACCTAGATAGTGACACAGCAGCATTTGGAAAGAATTTTCGAGATCTTTGGATTTTCTAAACAAAAGGGTTAAGAATAAAATGCAAGTGCATTATCAGGCACTCTTCTCGCAGTCCGTCAGGGATGCACATTATAATCTAGAAAGGTAGAGCTTGAGCTTTGAAACGAGCTTGAGCTTCCAGGCTCAGGTAACAGAGGAGGAAAGCCATAAAAAGCAGTAAGTCCAGTCCTGCTGCTACTCAAGTGAACAGCAGAACTGGTATTTACACTTGCTGGGTTTTGGTCCCCTGAGCACTCCCTGCTCCTATCGCCACCTGCTAGCGGGTCTGTGAATTGTACCAGGCAAGGACAGCTGGTCCTCCAGAGGACTTATTCTGATTCTAATGTCAGCAAGAGGAATCACGGAGGTGCGCACAACTAGATATTATGGATGATAAAAATATTATATGAATCTGTGAATTATTATGGAACTACCCAAGAGAGGTGGTGAGGCCAGTGAGATGCTGATCCATGGGACGTGATATTCTTGTTTTCTAGAATGAGGGTCTTTGAGAAGAGTTAGGAGAAACATCATACCAGATTTAATCAGCAGCTAAGGGTATTAGTCTTAAGCTCAAATGGGATACAGTTAACATAGATGTTGTCTTTTTAATTTGTCTCAAATTTATTAATATAAAATGTTTTATATATGTAACGCATATTAGTTCCCCAAACCTCAGTAAGGTAACGATTAACTACTGAATTTTCTCTTTTTCTCCTTCACCTTTATTGCTAAAATTCTAAAACAATGAGTTTTCCAGGCTGTTTGGATGAATCTGTCATCAGAAAGAGGTAAAGAAGAAATTGGAGTTCTCTCTTTTAATAAAAATCATCAGACTAAACACCACCATTGCAGAATGAGGTTTTTTAAAAAAAGATATTATTTGTTAATGTATCTCTTCCTAAACAGATTAAAAATGCCCTTCTGAGCTATTTATATTGCATTTTCAGTATGAAGAATCTCACAGAACCAAATAGTGATACACTCTTATTGTGCCACAGATGTATTGCTGTTATTAATCTTTATATGGCAGCTGTAGAGTTTAAATGCTTCTCTATGAAGGGTATAGATAATGAAAAGAGTGACACACATCATAATCTGTCTTAATAATATTAATAATTTATAAATTATTAGTAATAAAACAATCAATTATATTAATAGTTGCATCGTATTGAATTATAAATGAACTATCCTGACCACTTTATTGATTTGTGTGGGATATAACTTCATTTTGGTGGGACAATATGGGTTTGTGGGGATAAAGGTCTGGCAGAGTCAGAAAACCAGCGGGGATCAGAAAACCAGGACTCTTCCTAATGGTGGTGGTGGTAGTCTGTGGTGATAGACATCACAAAGTAACTTATTTCAGGCACACATGGGCCTAGTTTCTGAACCCTTTTGGGTCTCTTTAGGTTCCCACTGAAAGTATCTTTATTCAGTTAAATATGAGCAAATATCAAATGCATGGGATGATTGTACCTGGCCAAGTCCCAAAAGATGGTTTTTCAGTAAATTACAAGTTAAGAAATATGAGAAATGACCTCATCTATTTAGGACAAAAGACTAAAAATCTCACTACATTTTCATTCAATTTAAAATTTCATTAGTGTCCATCCTCTTTCAGATAAAAAGAAAGGTGTGTTTGGATTTTTAGGATACTTCACCAGATAATGAATTCTTCCAGCTTCTTGGCCAGACAGATGTGTGAGAAACATTGATTGTGCAATAAGTTATCAGCTCACTATTTTTCCATTTATAAATTAGTAAAACTTTGAGGTATATTTAACTGCCTTTCCAGTCAAAGTTAGGAAATGCCATCATGTTTCCTCCAGATGTCCCTTACAAATCTGTGTTAAACTTGGGTTGTGTTTGACACACTGGACATGGAGAGCATAGGATCCCTCACAAAAGATAATAGAAAGATAAATAGACCAATATGTCAGGGGGTTTGCAGTTTCATTTTTTTAATGCAATGTGATGTGAAGTCCCAAGTTTCATTGACCAAATATAGTTTTTCGACAATTTTGAGATCAAAAGTATACATTTTTTTTTCATGTGGATGTGGGGAGAAATGCCTTTTGTTTGGTAAACAGAAAAAATGGGAAGGCTCACTAAGACTGCTTGAATTCTTTTACTGCAGCTTCCTTTTCTTTTAAAATATATCTACCTGATGCAATATATTCTGTGTATAGAAGACCAGCATCTCACCCTTGGCATGTGCTTACATCTCCCAAGGATTGCACTTCAGCTTTTCTATTAAATTCTTTAGTAACCAGTTACTTTAAATGCTGTCAGATTTGAGCAACGATGTGAATATTTGTTTTCAGTAGTGGGTAGAAGCTACTTTTCAGAGATTTATTTTTTGCTGATTTGTTACAAGGTATATGAATCTTGTAGTTTTGTGTGTGCATGTCTATGTGCATGTTTCAGTGCACTTGTGTCCTGAAGATTTGTTTAGGTTCTCCTAGTCCTTAGTGAAAAAATCTGAGAATATTAATTGATTAGTATCTAAAAACCCTCAGATGGAATGAATAAAATAAACATGCACTACACTGTATTTTATAAAATTACTTTTTTTTCCACTGACTTCTGAGGAATATGCACAGAATACCCCCATGTTTGTTTACAACCTTAATTATTATGCTCTTTTTGTAATAAAAATTATTATTATGTTGATTATAAACCAAAGCACAATAACACAAAATGAAAATTTTTTTTATTAATTCTTATGACTTATAATTTACTCTCAGGTTTCTCTCTGTCTATTTGCTTGGTTTGAATGAAGTACAATTATTTCAAGTAGGGCAAAAAGGTATACATAGCCACAATAATGACACTTTTATAAAACAGAAAACTGAAGGTCACATTTCCCCCATTCCTCTGGCCCCAGTGGAAAAGAAGAGGAAGCATGATTCTTCCTCATCAGTCACAGAGGCAACACCCTCTCCCCAAAGCTTGATATTTGCCTTCCAATATTAGATATTGCTGACAAAGTATTGCTATAGTCTTTTGCTTTACAAGGTTTACTTTATTAAATATGTTCTTACTGGTTCCTGGTATTTTCATGTGCTTATACAGTATTTGAAAATTATTTGGAATGTGAAAAGTTCTTCACTTTTAAACTAATTTTGATAGAATTAAATTTATAGACTTGAATGAGAATTAATTTTTAATAAAAAATTGAAAAATTCTCTAAAACAATAAAAATGTGATTTTCATCATAAGCACCACTATTACAAATGTTTCTGTTTTTTTCAATTAGTAATGGTTTTTTTTGTTTGGTTTTTTTTTTTAACATCTCGTATTGCTGATTTCACTCTGGATTTCAGTTCACAGTTTTCCCAAATGAGTGAAAAGTAGCTTTTATTTTTTTGTCTTTGCTTGCTCATTGATTAGGTTGAGAGTTATTTCTAAACAAAAAGGAATGCTTGCTGGAATCTTTCATGGAAAAAAAAAAGAAAAGGTGCAGGCGTTCACATGTGCTATTTTTGCATTTATTATACAGATGGTTTTGAACATGTCCTTACATTCATCACATGAGCTGATTTAGGGTTTGTGCTGAATAGGCATCTTTTAGTGTTTCAGCTAAATATAATTGAACCTGTACCAAAGACAAAGTGCTGCATGCAGGGCTTGCATACAGTACAGCAGTTTATACAATCTGGCTTTATAAAGATTGATCTGATAAGAATAAAGGAAAATATGACTCAACTTTCATTCCGTCTCAGATAGAGAGAAATGTGGAAGGTTTAATGCTGAACGGTGAAAAGATTCAGTAAGTCACCACAAATCACTTCTACTAAGCCAAAACTGGGTAATTTACACAGCACTTTGTGATCTTCAAACAATTTGCAGTGTGCAATTATTCATGCCACAACATGGGGCCACAGCGTCCAAGCTGCCTGTTTGTTCTACGGCTGAAGCAGAGGTGTTTGAAAACTGCAAGAGCCTACCAAAGGCCCAGAGATCATGGCTAATGTGACACCCCCAGGCCTAATCTTCTTAGAGCACTGGGATAAAATAAGTATCCATTACAAAATCAGCCTTCATCCTGCCCCCTTCTGTGCTCTGCCACTCTGATAGCCAACACGAAGACAATTGCATGATTCTGGGCTTAATCAGGTATTAGGAGCTAATGCAGTACGAGAAGAGGCTAATCTCCATATTTACTCCATCTGTACTTACGGACCTGACTTGCCTGCCCCTGATAGATCAAAAGGAATTGGCAAAAACCAGATTAGAGATGAAGAAAGGAGAGAGAGGTCCAAGAAGTGTAAGAGGCAAAATTCTCTGCTTTCCTCAGTTGTGTATATGTGTATTAAAGCCATGTGGTCTAATCCCATGGAAACACGTTCCATTGTATTTCTTTTTCTTCTTGGCCCTACCCCCACCCTCTGTCTCCATCTTTAAATATGGAAATTGCTATTGCAGTTAAAATTATTGATAAGTGAACCACACCATTTCTAAGGATCAACTTTTACACAATTAAATATATATATATTTTTAATACAGATTTTGTAAAGTTCAGTTTGTTATGGCATTTATTTATGACTGGCACATGTAGAACTCTCTTCAGAGTCCATTTTGAAATCTGATGAAATTCTCATAGCTAGGCAGAACTCATTAATTCCAGGTCTTTGTAAGTGCTCTTTTAAGTACTACATAGACAATATACCCTTCTGTGACCTTAAGTTAAAATGAGTGTGAGAAAAGAAACGAGAAGGAAAAAAGTCTCTGTAAAATTAGCTATTTTCCTTTTAGTCACTCTGAAGTAGCTGGTTATCTTCTTTCTGTATCTTATCATCTACAATATCTTGGCATTCTCTTCTGAGGCTTTTGCTACAAGCAGATACTTATGATTCCAGAAACGTGGACAGATGGGTAAGGAAAAGAGAGCAAAGGAAATTCACACACTCACCACTGTTGGCAGTCACCTGCTGTTTGTAAACAGTGACATGTGGCCACCAGTAATGACCTTCAAGATAGGAAATGCATGTACTAAACTAACTCAAAGGCTCTGGTCACCTTGGGTTGTTGATGAACAAGTTTTATGAAGGTGGGATGCATTCCTTAGCAAGGGTGGAAGAAGCCTGTACTCAAAAGAGTGCTCAGGAAAGCTGAGGACATTTCAAAGGGTGCACTGTCGTCCTTTTTTGGAAAGCTGACAGACTCACTATTTTTTTGACTCCCTACAAACCCCAAGTGGTGCCAGAAGAGAGCTGTGTTGCTGCCGATTTTTGGCAATAGAGCTCACCTCATTAGAGTGGATTAAGTCATGATGCTGAGAAGGATAAAAGGTGAAAAGCAAAAACAGTGGATGGCGAACACAGAAAGCTCAGAGTGTCATTTGTATGCTGACGCTATTATTGACTAGAGCCCATGTGGTTCACACTTTTCAATTACCGTCTGCTAGAAAGGTGGCCCGTAATTGCAAAGGCTGATGCCAGTGCACCAAATGTCAAGGGAGCCTCCCTAACCCTCATCACCTTTTCTTGATGCTTGACTTGAGGATGTTCAAAGGCAAAAAGCCACAGCCTGCAGATCTCCCTGAGGAAGAAAAAGATGCCATTTAAAAACAAAAAAAAAGATAAAACCCCAACAACTCAACCTCCCTCATTTAAAAATCTAGAGTTAAATTCATTATCCTGTGACCTTATCCTTTACCCTCTGTTTGGCTAGGACATCCACCGGCATTAGTGAGAATTATCCCATGAAGAGCCAGGGCAGGATTGCATTTTTTAGTTCTGTGGTGCTGAAGTTGCCCAGGTGCTGAACAGCACTGAAGTGACAGTGATTGCCAGAGATGCTCTTTCACTGGATTTTTAAAAGGTGGAAAGTGGCCAAACTTAGTTTTCCTCTAAACTCCAATAGATATTCTCACTACGAACACAGTATCACTTTTAACTGAGATGCATTACTTTAGCTGGTATCATGCCATCCCTGCAGGTCCTAGAATAGCCTGTGCACTTTCGCCCCCATTTATTTAAAAGCTCAAGTGCATTTTTTTGTACATCTTTATTTCATTATACATTATTTTTTCACAGCTACAACTGAGGTAGTTGTTGAATGAAAACAATGAACTGTAGCTAAAATATTTGACTCAAACATTCTCAGCAAACTCAGAGCAGATCCAAAAATTCAGATTATTTTTTCTATCATTAAAAATCTAGTATATTTTACTGGTGAGTATCACATTTTTTGATTATTTGAATAATTTTTTTGATATTTACATTTCTTATCAGCAATAAATGCTAGACAATTATACACTGTATACTGTATTTATATATATATATATTATAATTAATGTAACACCAGTAAGGTGATTTTTTATTGAAAATGGATTTCTCTGTTTATAAAAAAACACTTTTCCTGTGCTTCTGTTTCAAATTCTTCAAAGTATAATTCTACTATAAGTATTTTTTATAATGAGACTTTTTATCGTAGACAATTTTTTTTCTTTTTAAAAATGTTACTTCAATAATTGGACCAAATCTCTGAATAAGAAGAGAATTTAAGAGTTTAACATGTGAGCATCAGCATCTGGTTTTTACAAAAGTGGGATGCTCCACCTTTTTTCATGGAAGAAAGCATGAGAATGCCACATTGGTAATTATTAGGAAGATTTAGTGCCCAGTCATTAATCCACAGTTATCTTCCAATCTTTTTTCCCTCAAATTCATCAGTAAAATTCTGCTGGAAGAATACTTTAGTTGACTAAGTGTCATAATGAGATATGTTAGATTCTGATTTCAAATCCCAGAGACACCAAATCAGTTTTCACTGCCAGTGAGAGAGGAAAAAATTTGATTCAGATCTAACCTTATTAAGTTTTAAGTAGCTAAAATAATACAGTTTTCTTGAATTGAAATTAAATTTAATGGAAATTTTCATTGAGTCTTATGACCAGCTGGAACTTTAACATATTTTCTGTTTGTAAATTAAAGATAGTTTATAATACTTTGTAAGAGTGTAATTCTATCAATATCAGAAAGGATAGCAGACAAAATTTTGCCACCAAACTTTTTGTGTCCTATGTTGCTGCCCCCATTGTCACGAGACTTGAATTTTGAGCTTTAAAACAAATTTAATTTTGTTCAAATGAATAGATTTTACTTAAACATTATATTAATATTGCTTTTTAGTTTACAATATCAGCTGCAGCTTGCATGTAAATTTCAAAATCTTTTTAATCATCAAAAAGGTTTAAATATGTTCATCCAGCCTTGAAGACTTTCATTTTACAGTTAGCTTGCTTGAAAATTCTTTATTTTAATTTTCTTTAAAGAGGAAAAAATTGTTTTTAAACATAAAACTTCACTGAAGAACTTTCTGTGAATCAGATTGCACTGTCCAAAATTCTTGCAACTTTATTTTTTCCTCTTTTTATTGATCAGAACTTAACTGTTCAATATTTTGGGGAAATCAGAAGATCTTAGAGTCAAACTACTTGCCTGAATTTCTCAGACTTTGACCCCTACTGTCCAATCAGTTCACGTCAAAGTAAACATCTACTTTTTTTCTGTCCGACTAAAAGTTTTAATGCTTCAGTCTCCTCCCCTTGCTCCTATTTAGTAGCATCTCTGCAAATGGGCTAGAAATATGAAACAGTTCTACTTCTCTTATTTATGAACAAATTGTGAGCCAATGTCTCATAAAGTTAACCATGGTAATATAAGTTTGGAATACAAGTACTTTGAATTCACCAGTGATGATGCTGTGATCAGATGGTAGGCTGAAATTCTTTGAGTCAGCTTTCAGAGAAAAAAGTTCTGGGCAAGACAAGGGAAAAAAATGTGAAAAATTTTGTGCTCTCCCTTGAATATTTGGTGGACAATATTTAAAAATACATGCAAGTTAAATGTACACTGTGAGGTGGAACCCAGATGTAAGGTGGAAGGTGAAAAGTGTCTTACTCTATTCTTATGTGATGCAGACTAAGCAGATGCAGCAACTCCATGTGCTAAGAAGTTTCCATAAGAAACAGTTGAGGGGAAACACTTGAAACTTAGACAAACATTCAAAATTGGGAAATGGAATGAAATTTGCCCTGTAAATGCTTAAATTTAAAACTATATTCTAAATTTCTCATTCAGTCCAATAGTATGGTTCAAAGAGTCTTAAAAAAGTTTGTTTTGTTTAAAGATTTAATGTGGAAGTCTTTAGAATTGAAAAGCAACCAAATTTCACTCTCCTTTTTCCCAAGTCCCTGCTTATCACTTTCGAGTAATTAAAGCTTCTTTTGCTTTGAGATAGATGCACTGATACTATGTGGATATGGAAAGGACATTTTCAAAGACAAGTCATTGACAGTAAAAAAAGGGTTTACTGTTCCCTCTATTTGCCCCTAATATTTTCCCTTTTAGTTACTAGCAGCAGTGTCATATTAAATGACTTCCCCCTTTAAACTGTTAAGTGGTGCTAGTTCAGTTTTAGCGGTAAGTCGCCAGCAGGCTCGGGGGACAAGTGCTATCTCCTATGGCCCTGAAAATTGATATTGAACATGGAAGGAAAAATCTCACAAGCTGATAGCAATTAGCTAAAAAGGATTTGCGACTCCATGATTCATCACACTAGGGGATCAAAGTCATTTACAGAGAGTGTTTCTACAGTCCCTGCCTGCTGCTCTAAAGATATACCTCTGTTTATCTCTCACACTGCGGTGTGACATTTCCTTTTTTAAGAGCCCATTTTCTTAGAAACGTAGCACTGGGCTGCTGCAGCACAGGCAGTCTTTGATTCTCCACTGACTGCCTAAATGACACCATGGCTCTAATGGCACAGCTTTAGCAGGAGCTTGCAAAGGGAATTGGACTTATTATTTACATAAGTGGACTAACAGGTCAGGTCTGGTACTTGCTTGTAAAAACGAGGACAAGGTCTTCTCGTGGCAAGTGGTGTAAGGCAGGTCTCTTGGAGCTCTGTGGAGCTTTTATGATTTTTTGTCCACCATGAACACTAACTTTCAAAATTAAACCTCGCTTTCTATATGTGGTTTTAGAACTACCTTGCAACAGAATCCCATATAATTTTATCAGAGGATTAAAAGAGATCTACCTCAATATCAAAGGCGTTTCTGGGGATTTTTTTTTTTTCTAGAGAAGAATTATACTCCTCTGTCCTAAAAATCACTCTAATGCTTTGAACACAGTCTCATTGGTCAAAATGTAATTTTACTTTTATAATACTATGGTATGAAAGAAAAAGAAAGAAAAAAACAACAAATAACCATTACATTTTACCACTTCCAGGACCAAAGTTTCCCTTCTAATTCAGTAGTAGGAATTAGATTTGTTTCTCAGAGCCACAACCTGAAATCATGGAGGTCTCATAACTTCTATAGATATTTTTTCACTAAGGCTGAAAACACTGAGCTCCTTAGTGGAAGGCAAAATGGTGTTTATTCAGTGATAATATTGTAAGAGCTTTTGTCAGGTTTATTTTGGTCAGAATTTTACAAAGGGGTGACATTTTCAGTAGTCTGATCATAATTGCTGGTTGTCTCACCCTTTTGATAGTGAGCACTAAATACGTATGAAAAGTTCACAGTGATGTGATGGTATTTACTCTTAAGTAGTATCTCATAATTAATACCTATTGCTTTGTTGTGAATCCAGCCTTAGAAAAAAACAAGTTTCCTAAGATTTGATGGGGGAGGGGATGATATTAGGCTTGTCTGTGACAAAATGTGGGAGGGCACGCCAAGGTTATCAGGATGGTTTGCTAGCGAGGGATCTCAGCCTGTTGCTGTGAGACTTGGACAGGCTCCAGAGGTAACACGAGACAGCAGAGAAACACCAGTGAAACACCTTAAAGGTGTGTTCCTTTAAGAAGGTAACAAGTTTACAGAGGACAGCAAGCTGGTTGGTGTAGTTCACATGCCCTGAAGGACAGGATGCCACTCAGGGGGAGCTGGACAAGCCCAGGAGGGGGGTCCTTGGGAATGTCATGTGGCTTGACAAGACCAAGTGCAAGGTGCTGCACCTGGGTTGGGGCAATCCCTGGTATCAACACAGGCTGGGGATGAACAGATTCAGATCAGCCCTGCCAAGAAGGACTTGCGGGTACTGGTGGATGAGAGGCTGGACATGAGCTGGCAGTGGAATCTCCTAGCCCAGAAGCCAGTTGTGTCTTGGGTTTCATCAAAAACATTGTGAGCAGCAGGCTGAGGGAGGCAATTCTGCCCCTCTGCTCTGTTCTCCTGTGACCCCACCTTGAACACTGCATCCAGCTCTGGGGTTCTCAGCACAGGAAAGACATGGACCTTTTGAAGCGAGTCCAGAATGGGGGGCCACAAAAATACCTCTCCTACGAGGGCAGACTAAGAGGGCTGGGGTTGTTCAGCCTGGGGAACAAAAGAAGAAAAAAGAGAAAAGAAGAAAGGTTATGGCCTTTCAGAGCTTACAGGTGGCTTACAAGAAAGATGAAGACAAACTTTTTAGGAGGGCCTATTGTGATCAGACCTGAGGTTTTTAAACTGAAAAAGTTTTTAAACTGAAAGAGTATATATTTAGATTGGATATGCAGATTGAATTCTTTACCATGAGGGTGGTGAAACACTGGAACAGACTACCCAAAGAAGGGGTAAATGCCCATCCCTGGTAACATTCAAGGCCAGGTTGGATGGACAAGGATCTGAACAACCTGATCTAGTGGAAGATCCAGGAGGAGCTGGACTAGATGACCTTTAAAGGTCCCTTCCAACCTAAACCATTCTATAGTTCTGTGATAATATAGCCTAGAAAATACAGCAGACCTAGAAAGTCCTTTCTTGTGTTGTTGAACTGGTTTTGTTTCATTTAGATTTCTGTAGCTGTGGAAACACTCTGAGTAGGATTTATATACATGGGTGTAAATTTATTTATTTACGTTTCTATTAATTCAGTGACTTAAACTAGACTTATCACAATGTTTGCCAGAACATTTTGATATTTTGGAATTAATTCTCATTAATTTTTCACATACTTTCATATGACATGAACAAGTATACCCCAGTTCTTCTGGTAATATTTGTTTCATTTATTTGCTTCCCACTGACCCACCCCTCCCCCACTGCCTTCCCAGAAAACATTAAGTCCACCCTAAATCTTAATAAGTCCACCCAAATATCTACTGGAAAAGTACGTAGTGCCTACACATGGAGCATCTTGAGTATGTAGCTGACAGGACAAAGACTGCAAGCAGAACTTAATTTCCGAGATGGAGATTTGCATTTTTTTTTAAGTGTTGGTGTCAATATCTGCTACTGTGATTAGTTTTTGTGTAGGCTGCCTCTGGTAGCTTCCTGCTTTGACTTTTTTTCCAAGTAACACCTGGAAAGTGGTTCATTACAGCATTTTGTGTGCTAAAACCAATCTGCCTCAGGATCTCTCCTTACAGGAAGGAAATGTTCCTTTGGATTCAGTGCTGTAGCTTGCAGGTATCTTACACAGCGTAACATGAAAACCTCAGAGTTTTTGGCACATAGCTTGGAACCCAGTAGATTTGGAAGATAAACAATCAGGACACTGCTTTGTGTGCTCAAGAAAGGCACAAGGAGAATAAACCCCAAACTGAGATTTCTTGTAGTACAAAGGCAGAAATGGATCCCTCATCAGCTGGGGAAATGTAGTCCCACAAGAAGTGGCCATGTCCAGTCTCAGTCTGTTATCACATATGCTAAAACCAGCAGCATATTCCTGCAAGATGTTGATGCTGCTCCTCTTTAGAGCAGCGGCAGAGTGCTCTTGACAGTGTTCCCCCAGAGTCACCCTGCCCTGCCACTGCCAGATGGTGCTCACATCAAGTGCACAGCCGGCACTAACCTGCCCTTCCCAACCTGTGCAGATCCCTTGAAATGAGAGGCAGAGATTTTCCTTTGGGTCCTATGCAGAGGAAAGCAAGATAATTTTGCTTCTTGGTGGCTGACTCATTTGTTTCCAAGTAATTCCTGCAGCCAAAATGGTTGTGCAAAGAGAGTGAAAACTACTACTTTAAACTGATTCATCCTGGCAAGTTAAGTAGGAGGAAGAAGAAGCTTTTGAGGCTATTCATCAAGCAACATTCTTGTACTTTAAAGCAGTATGGCCTGAGAGGGTCTGGTGGACTAACCAAACACTGAACTCACACTCTAAAATCTTCAGGGTCTGAAGGAGTTAGAATACATTAACTTCTGTGCTTCTGGTGCATTGGAAAGGACATAACTATACAAGAAGCAGCTGAGAAGATAGTGTATGGGTTGCAGTGAACTCATATTCAAGAGAGAACTAAGGATTCAGAAATAATTTTTTCAAAAACTTGACAGAGTTTGACAGATAAGAAGAGAAATCTCAGGAAAGCTCAAAATACTCAGCTAATGCATTTCTGTTAAAAAAATAATTACTAGTTTCATTATTGCAGAAAGAAGAATTGGTTGCTATATTTTTTGGATAATTTTTGCCATGTAGAAACAGTTTTAGAAAAAGGTTTTCGATTTTATTTTATTTTATTTTATTTTATTTTATTTTATTTTATTTTATTTGACAAGCTTTATCATTGTACTGACACCTGGTAGACTTTAACATTTTTTATCTAAATTTATGAAAATATTTACTACTACAATAAGCTAATGATAAATTAAAATAGTTTATTCTGATTTATTAACAGTCTTGAATGTACTCTAATTTTAAAAAATCCAAACCCCAAAACCTGACCAGAAGGTGTTCTGTGTCAGTACTACAGCCTGGGAGAAAATAAATTAATTCTCTTGAGCATGTGAACTCCTAGAATCACAGAATATTTATTTTTAATCTATCAATATGAGGCAGAAACATCAAAATGGGTGGTTGTGAAGCATCATGTAACTATGAAACTACACCCATTTACCTCAACTAAAAATCTGGCCTAATAGTAGTGTATATGAATGACTATATGAATCACTGAATGATGTGACCTATATAAACAGTTCCTGTCCTGTCCAAAATGATTTCTATTCAGTCTCAAAATAAATTGCATTTCTTCATGTAACCAAAGTTCATGACGTGTTTATAAACATGCCATCTTTGGGCTCCAGTCTTTTCAAATGAACGTTTAAGAGACCAAAGATTTCCTCAAATAAATATGCAGGAAAGCAAATAAAAAGAGACCAAATACAGTTAATGTGTTTGTCATTACTTACTCACATATGCCTGAAGCATCTATTTTTGCTTAGACTGCATATATGCAAAATGAAAATATATATTTCCCACTCTTTATTTCTGGACTTTTTGCATGTTAGAAATTATTTAACTCTGAGACCAATTTATAAATTTGTTTGTAAATTATTTCTAGTTGCTTCCTCAATTAAAATTAATTTTTATCTGTAAAATGCATTCCTCCAATTATCTGCTTTTTCTCTCTCCCTCCAGCATAAGGAGGTCCTATTTCCTTTAACATTTTGTCATTATTTCCCATTCTTGTACTACCATTTTTTCTTCTTCTGCTATATCAATGGTGGCAATATGACTGCTTATGGGGCTGCTACATAAATCAAGAAATAGCCAGCATTGTCACAAACATCAAATTGCATCCAATCTGTTTTCCTTTCATGCATGCACATGCATGAATCTACTGAGGTAACAGAGACATAGGAATCCTGTGAAATTATTTTGCATCCTTGCTTTCATGTTTTCTCTCAAGGTATGGCAATGGTTGTAATTATTGTGTCTTTTTTTGCATTAGATTTGTTTTTTCAAGATTGTACTTTGATACAATGTCAAGAAAATAAAATTAATAAAATTAGTGATGTCAAAATCTAAACCTCCATTGAGAAAGTTTTTACATGAAACTTGTGTTTTATACTACCTTTTGCTGATTTTAAGATGGATTTTCATAAATATTTTATTCAGAAATTTTTAAATAATAAAAATCGAGCACAAAATGCTATACATTCAAATACAAGTGAAAGAAATCTCTGAATTATTTTTGAAAGAAAACTGGATTCTGTGTTTGTTGTGTGGCAGATGTCATTTATTTGTGTAAAAATCTTTCCTGCCTTTCCTGATGGTTGATGTTTCTATGTCCAGGTATAGAGTATTATTTGACCACATTTTTAAACACACAGTCAGTATAAGTCACTTCAGAGCACGTTATTAGAGCTATTTCTTGCCTCTGGCTGATGTCCCAGAAGAAGATGATAAATCATTCGCTTATGCTACAGAAGGGGAAAAAAAAAAAATCAATGTTCAAAACTTCCATGGTCAGCTTTACTCAGGACAACTAAACTCTACAGTGACAAAATACTGATGATGTCATCAATAAAGTAAATTAATGCTGTGAAAAACTAAGAATTGTGAACTGCCTTGCAGCATGTTGTAGAATACTAAGAAAAGTGTTTGAGAACTAAAGTTGCAAACTCTAGCTGTTTTTGGACTCTTAGAGCAAGGTGAGATTCATCCTTAAAAGCCAATGTCAGAGAATACAATTAACTTTCTTATAAGCAGAACACATGTGTAGGCAGCAACAGGATCAAGTCTTGGGATTTTGACTCTTCTACAGCCCACTGGTAAAGAGAGCTGGAGCCCAACCACTACAAAAACAATTGTTAGACATAGTTAGGTGTATGTGTTATTAGTCTGAATTCATAGAGGATTTCATATACTTATTAATTTCTAGGACTGGATTTCAGCAAACAAATAACCACTGGAAGATATTTAATTAGCCAGTTTCAAAATCACATATTCTATATGAGGCCTTTAGAAGAAAACAGGTTTACATTCTACCCATTGAAGGTGACCCATTTCACATGTAGCTCCTGGGGCAATGGGCAGGGAATGATGCCTCAGACTTGTTTCTTCTAAATATCCCACCTGTCTTAATACTGGTACCAGGAGTCTCTGTAAATGGTCCCAATTTTACCTGCTACTGAAAGCAAATGGGGTTTATAGATTGACATGTCTACAAAACTCCTGCAGTCCAAGTTAGTCTCAGGGCTGGTTGGGAAGTATGCTAGTTCTAAAGGAATCCCAGTTCTGGCAGCGTATGAGCAAGGCAGCTGCAGCCAGTGAATATTACTTATTGGAGTGCACTTTATCAGCTGAAAAACTGAAGTGTCAGTAATTAATCAGGTCATTAATTATGCTCACAGATTCAGCACAAAGGAAAAAAGTACTGTTTTAAAACAAAATTCCAAAGAGTAATAACATTATTTGAGAAGATAAAGACAAGGCATAAACTCGAAGGTGAGTTTGTTTGTTTAAAGCAAGATGAACAATGACTATCTGACATACATCTAGGGACAACTGTATCCTGCCAGGGAGAGGAACTCAGTAATATTTCCTTATCACTAGATTGTGTAATCACATTAGAACTCAGCCTGCAAATCAAAGTAAAATATCCCGGGTAAGTTAATAATATTGAATAGAGCAATTAATCACACACATATTTATTTCATGCAGTAAGTAACTGAAAAACTGTGGATTACTTACCCTACAGAAAAACACATTAAAATTAAGCTAAACAAGCAGCTGATATACTAAGTATGAAGCATGAGGAAAGTTGCTCCTCAAAGCAATTTTTAGCCTGCCAGGAGCATGTGTCTTTGATTCAGGTGAAGGGCTGAAAGTACACCAGGAAATGACAAAGGCGAGATCAAAATCTACCCTGGGTGAAGTGAAAACACAGACAGAGGTTAGAAGAGGGAGAATATGATTCTTGTAATCTGCTGTTTAGTTTTAAATGAGAGATATTTTTTGTTCAGGGTACGGAGTGCATCAGCAGAAGAGGATCACTGTTACATCCTATCCTGGCATTAATCTGACGGATATTGGGAATTTGAGTAGCAGGAGCAGAGTGGGCTACTCTGGAAAAATTCTGACTGCACTTTACATTTCAGAGTAAAACATCTGAAATCAGGAAGCTGGGGGATGTTCTTGATAAAGCCATGCTAAACTGCTAGTTGTCAGGTTATGAGCTTTTCAGGTAAACTAGAATGATGTTCTTAATGTTAAAAAAAATTTAGTTTTGAACTAGTTTTATTTATTGGAAAGGATGGGAATATTCAATTCTTTCAAGATTTAATAAACATGGAGGGAAAAAGAAACCTTGTTTTGAATTTAGTTGTTAGACTATCCCAGTTCAATAATAGATTTGAGATGATACAGACACACATCAATAAAATAATAAGTACAGTCTTTAGAATTTGATTGTTATTACTGCCTAAATGTCAGGTACATCCCCGCAATGGCCTTCACATTTTGGATGCTGGAACATCACCTTTCAGCAACTTTCAGAGACATTTGAAAATTTTTGTTCTTTCCTTCTATATTTGTAATCTCTGAGTTTCTCATAGAATATCTTGATATTCTGGAAGGAGCAAGAGTTCAGAAATGGAACTATGACAGAAAGATAAAATGTGAGTTTTCAGAGACCAACTGAATAGGAATCAAAAGGACTGAAAAAGATTATTGTAGTTAGGACTTTTACTAGTATATAGGTAAATATGTGTATGGATAATATCAATATCAGGGGCTATATATGTCTAAATTCTGGACATGACAAAGACATCATGTTTGTCAAGGCAAGAGAAGAAGAGTTGACGTGTGAAAGAGTGGGAAAATTCTGGCTTGGTTTCAGCACTGAAGAAGTTTATTAGCAAATTCTCTTAGGAGTTTTAAATCTGTGTTTTTATCTTTATTTCTTTCAGTACTTTAGATATCAAAATAGGCCTTTCTGCTCTGCAGTAACTAGGGTCAGTTCTTACAAAGGTGATTGAGTCATTTGCCAAGGTCATTTTCTCTGTTTTTAATACAAATTACATGATTTTGTCAGTCACAGAGCTGCTTAAGGTTTATTTGAACTTCAGAGTGGATGATGTCCTGTCCCACTGAATTATTTTGATTTGGTTTGTTCTTCTATGTCTCCTTGGGAGAGCATTTGAACTTTGTTCTGGAAAGACATTTTCCCAGCATGGTCCATAAGAAATTCTCATGTAAATGAATAGTATAGTCTATACTTCCCTGTTCATGCTACAGAACTCATATCTTTCTGTGCTTGTGTACTTCTATGGACTCAGAAAGCTTCACGTGGCAAAGGTTTTTTGTTCACCAGATAGTTAAGGCATATCTTGCCTTTGGGTTACATGAAGACTTTGTAGGTAAATTTTCACTGATAAATACCTGTTTTTCTTGGGGTACCCTACAGTCAAGCATAGGGTTTCTGGCTGCATTATCAACATTACCAAAAACAGTCATTGTGTTGAACCTAGTAGAGATCTGGAAGTCCTGCACCAATATGCAGAAATTGCAGACAGAATTCCTGTGCTGGAAAAGCAAAGGATGTGTGAGCTCTATTGAATGAACTGTCCCTAACCCGTTTGAGATGGATGTGAACACTCCTCTGCTCCCCCAAATTAGGCTTGACCCCTAGGTATTCCAAAGACTCACTCTTCAGATCTGAAACCAAGAAAAGAGACACAAGCCTCCAAAATAGATGTGTTAGAGCTGTTCAAGTTGCATTGACCACAGCACCAGGGAAATAATGGAAGCTTCATCTGCGTGCTGAGGCTAAATATGTCTCTATTTGTCTTCACCTGGCTGCAACAGTTCTAATACGATAGCAAGAGACTTGAAAGCTGGAGAGCAATGAAGACAAAGATTCTTCTTTTTTTTGGGAACTCCATCCTCTTTCTTGTCTTTTTCTCAGGATGTTGAGGAGTTCAGGGAGTGAGACTCTTACTCCTGGACACTTGGTCACCTGCTACTGAATGGGTTTCCCGTGATGTGAGAGTGTCACTGTCCCAAAAAGACTCAGGGAAAAAGTGGAAGTCAGTCATGTACATACTGAATATCAGATAAGCCTAGTAATAGAGGAAAAAGAGCTGTTTCTGGGATGGAAGTCCACTGTGTTCTGCAGAGAGAGTGTTTCCCTACTCTGTTAATTTTTCTCAGCAGTCTTAACACTCTGCCACTTGCATCAAACATTTTTAAATCGTCCCTCTGCAAGCAAACACACCTAGTATTAATCCTGTTAAAACTGATATTTTCAGTAGTGTTAATGGCAAACTAGATGAGCTGGGTTATATCAAAAGTAGTTAACTAATGAAACTAATTCATTAACATGATATCTTACCAGGTGGTAAGCCCTCAAGCATATAGTAGTGGATTATATTGCTTGAAACTATCAAGAGAAACAGAGTCTAGAAACCCATTTTTTTGCAAATGATGTGTAAGATCATATAATAATACCTCTGAGAAATACTAATAATGTTCGTAAGAGATTTTATCTTTTTGCAAAGAATATGTGAAAATTCATGTGAGGACCGGGCCACCAGGAATTGGTGCTGCCCCTTTCCTGCCTTGTTGAATGTCTGTAGCTTCCACAGCCAGACCTCCAGCAAATCCAAAGTAACTTTTTATGGAACAATGGTAGTGCTGTATAACCTGGACTGCTGCTGAGTATTTGTCTCGCCCAGCCTGTTTTGTCTTTCCTTAAGTGGTGGGATTTGGTTAATATTTGAGTAACATGGGAGAAGGGAGAAGAAATTACTTTGGTGTTAATGTCCTTCAAAACAGATTGGAAGCAGAAAAATGTCCTGAATTCCCATAATTTTAAATTCATAGATCCATAGTTGAGCTACTTAAAACTACTAGAACATGCCCTGGCAAAACCTTTGTATTTTTCTACTATAAACTAAGCATAAATTCAGTGGTAGATGACAGATTACTTCATATACCATGCAAGCAAGCCTAGACAATAGCTTTAGCCATGACTGATTGCCTTGCTGTAACCCACTTTATGTTAAATGTATTCTTGCTGTTCAATTCCACAACTGTAATTTTGTTCTTCTGCACCGCTCAGCCCTCTGTGGACTAACCAGGTTCCTTCAGTAATGATTTCTTTTCTATTGTATTGTTTTCTGCATAATCAAGTTGGTAGGTAGGGGTTTAGGTGACACAGCCATCTGTCAAGTTCATTTGCTCTGAAAATGCAAGAAATAATGGCCTCTACAACTTGGGGCTATCTGTTATAAAGGAAGAATATCAGCTTTTACCCTGCACCATATTCTCATCTTTTCAAATTATCATTTTTTCTACTTTCTATATAAAATACATAAGGTTCTCTTGACATGACTGATTGGTGAAAAAGAAAGCTATCACATGTCCACCTTGTATTGCAATTTATGCAAGCAATCCAATTAAGGAGAAGCAGCTAACACCCAGACTAATGTGCGCCTGTCGTGAAACTAAAGAGAATGCTGCAGACTGCTCTGCTCAAGTGTTATCACTGCTGGTTCTCTGACATGCTAACTGCTTTCTCCTTGAAGTTTGCATAATGTGTAAATGTTAGGGAGTTTGCATGCCACAAAGGAAAGGGAAAACAGTTATTCATTTTCCCTCCTCTAAAATAAAATGCTCATAATAATTCTTATAAGGAGCCTTTATCAAATTGTATCTTTTCGCTGAAATGACATGCACTTGGTAGGAAAGACATAAAAAGCTGCCTGTGCATTCTTAACCTTTTTCAGACACAGTGAAAGCCAGCTGGAATAATCCAGGAATTATTCCAGTTTTCTGTGTAAACGTATGGAGGGGGAAGAGTTGTTTATACAGCAGAACAGCTTTTATCCAACATCATGCCGGCAGAAGTGGGAACATTCTTATTGCTCTAGGTCAGAGGCACCTTTACATTGGACCCATTTGCCATTGCCCCTCCTAAAATGCAGAATGACAATTGCTCATACTGAGCAGAGACCTCAAATGGTATGGTTAGAAACAAAGCCATTTCCAGATGCCATTATATGGTACTAGTGAAACATGAAATTTTCTACTTCAATGAAAACATAATTATTAAGTGGAATGTCACACTTTTATCACACGTTTTCCAAACCAATTCCCCTATCACCTGCCTCTTAGGGCCATTGACGTGTGATAAGACTCTCTGCTGGATGAGAGATTCCCTGACAAGGGAACAATTGCTGTTGTTCACAGCAAGTCAAATAATGAACCTGAACAGCAGGTGTAAAAAGTGATAAACCCATTAATGAAATTAGTTAGCATCAGTAGCCACCTACTGAATATTTCCAAAATATCAAATCAGTCTTAAATTCTAAACAAAACACAGAAATATTGCAAAGAAGCTACTCTGCTCTGTATTTCTGCCCCATGGTGCAGAATTTGATGTCCACTGTATCAATGCTGTGTAACACATTTAATGCAGAATTGAAAATTGTTCCTAAGTTTGGTTCATAAACTGTGCTCTGTCATTGTCACTAAAGTTGGGCATGAAAAGCCATGTTCATCCCACAAAGAATTAATTGATCTATCCAAGTTTACTTCTAATTCAAATTTCATGTGCTGCCTCATCACAGAATATTTTCTGGCCCAGATACATATGTGTTTCTTTATCGGGATGTATTTTAAACATTTCAGAACTTCATGAGAGTTGAACACTAAGGACTGTGTAGTGCATTTATAATAGATTGCAAAGGTGATTTTGGAAGTAGAGTGTGATGTGGTTGATGTGATTAACTTAACCTGTTGAAGTCTGGACCAGATACATATTGCTCTTTGGAATGATCAGGAAAATGTCTTTTCCACTTGGGACCAGCTACAGTGCCTCAGACGAGTTGTTTTTCTGGAAATCATTACCACTGGTTGAGCAAAAAGGCAGGCACCTGACTTAGTGCCATGCTTTGTTACTGTCTTCTGGATTTTGAGGCATAATCTCACAGAATACGAAGTAGTCACAAGTCACTTCACAGATGAAAGTGAATGTCCACTATTTCAGTGTTAAATTAATAAACTTGGGAATAGAAAAGCATCAGCATCACGTGTAAGTATCTCAAATCTCCCGTGAGTTCTTTTTGTCTGTCATTTACTTGTAAACCTTTTAAAGTTGCCTGCTTATACTAATTATATAGTAGACCATAATATTATTCCTATTGTTCAGAATTTCTAGTTGAAGATGCCATCTCAAATTTTAGAATTTATGCTTCAAATATTTGTAGAAAAACAACATGTGATATATTACTGCTAAAATTAAAATGATAATTATGTCAAAAGTGTTATCCTCATCTTTATTCTGTGCACCATGAAATACACACACATACAAACAGATACACAGCTCCCACGTAATAGGGTTGTACTCTGACAAATTCAAACTAGCTATAAACAAGTGCACCTCCTGTCAGAATTTCTTTGATCTTGGTTATTAAAAGAATCTTAAAAATAGAGAAAATAGACCTGGACTTAAAGAGATGTGAACTAGATCTGGGCTAAAACTGGCACAGAAAAATAGAACTAAGTGTTAAAATACTACAAGGAAACTTATGATGTATACAGAACAAACGTCATTTTCATAGAGAGTGTGCTAGACTGCTCGCATGAAAGTGACTGGCTTTAAAGCTTGCAGTGAGGATTTTTAAGAAGCATCAACAGCTAGCTGAAAGAGCAACAAGTGAAAGACTAAGTGTAATTCTGGATTAGTTATCTGGGAATTATTTGTTTGGAAATAGTTGGTAGAGTTCTATAAGACAGAAAACATGGTGCCCAAGAATCAGCAAGTATGTGAGGGTAAGCATTCACACCATCACCAACTTGCCTTCAGGTGCTTGAGTAGAGATAGAGCAGGGTCAGGTGAAAGAAGTGGAAACAGGACCAGCAAGTTCAAGTGGTGTGAAACAACAAGCTTACAGACCTGCATGCCTGGATACAGACTATCCAGGCACGCTGAGGCCTTTCCGCTCATTTCCTTGGCCTCAGTGATGGCAAAGCTCAGCCTGGCTGTTCAAGTTATTTGTTCTTTCACAGGTAAAACTGCACACGAAATCTCAGACTTTTTCTTTACTGAGTGTTAAGTTGGCTTTCCTGAAAACCAAGCATGTGGGCTTTGGCTTCTTACTTTAAATAATTTGGAAACCTTTGCTCCCTGTTATATTCAATTTAGGTGTACATATAGTATAGTTAGACTAAAGAACTGTACTCTAAAAAGCAGCATTCAGAATGACTTAAAATGGTTTATAATGCTATTAAAAATTCATCTGGATTCCAGTACACCATCATTTTCTTAGTGTTAGTTAAGATAAATTATTGAGGTAGTTAGTTTATTGGATGACAGCCAAAGTTTTTTCTGTGATAGATACCCCAAAACTAGAAAGAGAAATTCACAAAATATAAGGCATTTTATAGGTATGGGATTTCTGAGACAGTGCTGAAATTCTTCCTGAAAAGACAGATTTTTTTCTGCACCTATTAGTTGAGTATGTGCGGTCATTTATTCCTTCTGGTACTACTGGTTGCATAAAGTATTTATCTGCAAAACCCATGTCTAAACTACACAATTATTAACATTGGATGTTGTATATATCCCTAGCACATAGAACAGATCCACGAATTCAAGTTTTGATTATTAGGATTATAATTTTAAAGAAGATTAAACCTAGGAAGAATTTAAAATTTATGATAACTACATTCTCTAGCTAGCTGCAGGTATGAGATTTAAGGTACCATAAGTTTGTAACATCTTTTTTCTTTTTAGATAGAATACATGCCTTTTCCCCACCAATATTTAAAAACTTTTAGCGACTGTAACTTTAAATATTTAATACAAACGTGACATCTAAAGTGTATACAAATATTTTCCTGGGACCTCAAAAACAACAATAAATATTGTAAGAATTCATCACATTTATAGCAGTATCAATTCTATACTTACAGATGTTTTATTAGATAATCTGTTAACAGACATAAATCCAATCTTTCCTAATAACACACATTCACTGCTATAATTACCACATGCCACTCTGATGTCCCATTAGAATTTTTGAAGTGAAAGGGAGTAACCCAAGGCAGACTGTGTTGAGCAAGTCTGACCACATAAAATATATACTTTGAAATAATTAAATTCAGTTAAACCCCAATCCAATGCTGTAAACAAAGAAAAACCTTGTTGCTCACATCTGTTCTTAGAGGGGTGCTAGGGCCTGTGGGACAAAAAAGTATAGCTGGGTGAGAACTTGATCTTATATTACAGAGAAAAATATCTGGGTTTTTTTTCTATAATGAAATGAAAACATATTGTTAAATATTTTCTCTTAAAATGATTGAAATATATTGCTTCAGAATTATTTTTAATTATATGATATGACATAAAATAAAGGCAAAGAAATAGAAATAATTTAAAAATGGCAAATTTCACTTTCAAAATAACATATTTCAAAGTCTGTTTTAATTTTTTTTAAAATACAGTATGTCATGAAGATAAATATTTCCATGAAACACAACCTTTTGATGAATTTGTAAATAGGACTTAGAGTTTGCTTTTCAGAGTTTTAAATTTTCATCAAAATCTCAAAAGGGAAAAGTTTGTCATTCTTTGCACATTAATACAGGAAAGATTTTTCTAACTATATGTTGTGGGAAAGAATAATTTTGACCAATTTTATTTGAAACTTAGTACCTTCTGACCCTCTGCACAGAGCTCTATCCCTGGCGTAAAAGTAATTTCTACTAATGGTAAACTGTGTTTTTTGTCTGTGACCCACCCTCAAATAAGAATTGGCTCAGTGGGTTTTAGAAATATGCTCTGAACAGCAGATGTGTGGGCAAATTTTAGCATTTCAAGGGTGACATTCAAAGAATGGTTTGGATTGGAAGGGTTAATCATCCAATTCCAACCTCACTTTCATGGGGAGAGATACCTTCCGTGAAACCATGTTGCTCCAAGCCCCATCCATGCTGGCCCTGACCAATTTCAGGGACGGTGCAACCACAACTTCTCTGGGCAACCTGTTCCACTGTTGCACTGTCTTTTTCTAAATAGGAGATTAAATTTATTGCTGAATGTATTTCAGCATGCCCTTCTGCCTGAGAGGGAAGGTGTAACTGGTCGCTGGGTACGTGGCATATTGCTTCTGTGCAAGACAGCAGTTCCTGGCTCTGTTGACTGAAAAATTTAGTGAGGACCAGGAAATGAGACCTGCTGCCATTCTCGGGATGTAGTGGCTTGCTGCCCAGTTGTGTTCAAGAAAATATCTGTGTGAGGTTTCTGGATCTGGTTGTGGATATAACGCCTCAGGTGTGTGGCTTCATGGTACCTCAGTTTGGAAAAGCAGAATCTGAGATTTTCCATGTTAAGTACTCTATTCTCAGATAGATGATCAGCAATGTTATAAAGTCTCTCAGATTTATAAAATGAACAATTGTACCTCAAAGCACCAGGCCTTCAGAAACCAAATGAACACATTTTTGTCCTGTCAAGAAATGGGCAATTTTGGAGACAGTAAACAACACTTCTCTGGCAACCGTGCATTTCAAGTCCAGCCACTCTTGCTTAAACCCATAAAGGAAACAGATACTAAAAAAAAGCAAAACCAATGACAACAACAACAAAACAAAACACCAAAAAATCCCCAAAAAACAACAACAAAAAACCTGAATTATTTTTGTGAAATGATTGCAAAGTTTTCATTGAACCAGTCTATGAAAATTCAGCTAATGCCAAATGAGCATGATGAAAAATAATAATACTTTAATTCAACAGCATCAAAAAATAAAAGCGGTAGTGTGTTATGGAGTTTTGATGGCTTCATTACTGGTTCTGTATATATGCATATGACAGCTTTGATCCTCTAATCAACAGGGCTCAAACATATATGGTAACTTTAATATAAGTTTCCCTTTTCAATTTTTTATGCCAATTTTTTTTAAATTGCAACAGTCTTATGTTTTTCTTCAATATTTTATTTTCTGAAGCAGTCTTTAATTTTCCTTTCTGCAAGAAGGGTTACTGCAAGAAAGTATTTTATATATTACAGTTTTAAAAAAGACAGGAGAAATAGTTAGAAAGGAAGAAGACAAATTCCATAAACTTCTGCATAAAATTAACTCTCCGACACTTATTAAAGATCCTGTTCCAAACTCCTACCTGCGACAATCTGATATTCTAAGCTAAGATGCTTCTTAATGTCCTGTGTGGCTTATTTGTGAAATAATTGTTTTCTGCTGTTTGACTGTTAAAATGCAGTATTATTTTGGTGTCACCAGTTAAAATTTTCATCTGAAAGCTGAAACAAAGCTTAACATTTCAGAGATTGTTTGGAAAACATCATTTCACCAACCCCATATCAAGGAAAAAAAAAAGCAATTAATTCCCAATGATCCCCTTCAGAAAAAAATCCCCTTTCTTTAAAGGAATGCTTGCCAGAATAATGAACAGTGCAGCAAGTAAAGTTGGTTCACTGACACTCCTTAAAATACAGCTTTTGCCTCCTTTTAATTTCGACACAGCTTCTTTGGACTTAAGTTTTCCATACCATGTGCCTGATTTTTGCCTGATTTCTTTTTATTTCAACTAGGTTTGCAGTTTCAGATCTTTTTTTCAATGTTAAAATTACCACCATCCTTCCTTTCAGATATTTTAGCAGCTTTGTGCTTTGGAAAATGGCTGGACAGCAAATTTATCTTGAATTAGCTGAATTTAGACAAGATACCATAAATAGCATGTTTTAAATCTTCAACAAATTGCATTTTTTAGGTTGATGACATCTCGTTTAATCAAATAATGTTCTTCCTGCCCACAGCTTGGAGTCCTGCACACATTACGCATAAAATATCCCCACAGAATAAACCTATAAATTTGCTACTGGTGTCAATGGGGTAAAGTGCTGCTGGAAAATAGACTGAGTTGAAGAAATCTGCTCACCTCTTCTGTCAGTGATAAGGATTTACCATACTAAACCACGAGAGAGGGGAGAATACCAAAAAGAGGAAGATTGCACACCTGTGAAGAAAAGGAAAAATTGACTAATGTTGGAAAGGAAATTGTCCAGGGAAATAACAGGCAACATTGAGGGAAGAATGAGACTGAGAGTGGGGTATGCTGTGCCCAGGACATAATGGGAATAGAGTAGGCAGACTGGAATTAGGAAAAAGAAAGGGAAACTAAATACAAGGCACTTAGTAGAGAATATTGAGATCCCATAGCTACAGGGAAGAGATGGTGACTGCTGGGTTAAAGTGAGTAATATGAGAAGGCATAAAGATGGTGGTGGTAAAGTTTAGGAAAAATTGGTAGTTATAATTAGAAAATCTGACGAGTGGAAGAAACAGCATATCCACAAGATAGCAAAGAGCCAATGTAGATAAGGTATAAATACAGGCAAAATTAGTTTCATACTAATGAGTCCAAAAATAAAAGTATAGGGAAGAATATAGAAAGCTACTACTGTGTACATTCCTTGAAACCTTGGAAAAACATGCTTGCTCCTATCACATATCTGGAAACCGTGCAAGAGAGAGAGTGTTGTTCATAAAGTTTATCCACCTATAAAATTTCAAAGCATCACCATTAGTTAATCTATCAGCCCAAGAGATTGCAGTCTTTGCTGGGAATTTAAACCTTCCTGCTAGCAGACCACTTTATGGCTTTTGTTGCTTTAAATCTAGGAAATTACAGAAAGTATACATAGAGAGAGATACATACCCAGTTCTGATAACCCCTAGTCTTTGGGTAGTTAACCTGAAAGGACGCAACAGGAATGGGGTGTGGGCTTGTCTGCATGTGACAATTATAGATACTTAGCAATGAATTTCAAGGCTTTTTGTGTACTATTTATTATGGAACAACTTCACCAAAATATATTACCACAGACCTCGCTTTACAGCCTTCGTTCCCTGATGCTTATGCAACCTATGATGCACACTGTTTTTCCAAGACAAGATTCAAATTAATTTTTCTTTGCTAAAATCTCAGGCCTACGTAATAGGTAAGCAAGCCCCTAGGAGGGAATAATCAACCTGTACAGCTCATTTTGCCTTTTATATAAATTATTTAGTAAGAGAGCAATTTAAATGGAAAGTTTTCATGATTCACATTATTTCATGCTCGTGGAAAATATGAAAAATGCATTGTCACAGAGCTCTTTGTGAATGTTATCATAATAATGTCAGCAAGGGAACCCTAATGTAAGCCTAGAAAAGATCTAATAGGTCACATCACATGTTTGTGGGAGAGAAATATTTGCTGTGAACAGATTGACAAATTTTTACTTTTTTACAGAACAGAAGGATAACACAGTTCTGATTGTAGGGCCCCTGAGAATATCTATTTTTGTTCACTGAGAAAAATCAATAACCCTTTTTTTGGAAGGATTGAGATGTAGAATAACATCTCTTTTTTTTTTGTACAACAGTGTTGTTATACCATGAAAACATGCCAAAAAGTCTTGGGGTGAGAGGCAGAATCTATTAAGGAAAGCATTCATTTCTCTTTATTACTGGCATAACTTCTGTAGCAAAAGATGCAAAATTGTCAAATTATTTTATTTTCCTCACAAATTTACTGGGAGTTGGGTCATACCCAAATAACCTGGTAATCTCCCACCTGTAGAGCATTAATATAGTGTAAAGAACAGCAGATTTATGACTTGTTCCAAAGACAAGCATGAAACTATATCTTTTCCTTTTACTGAGAGGGCCTCTGCATGAGATGAACTAATACATTACTGTAGCCTAACATACTTGTTAGCTATTTTCCCTTCCTGAATTAAAAAATTGAATTATGTACACTCAGTCTAGTTACTGAACCTGTAAAGTTTATTAAAGTTTATCGACCATGTGTATACACTTCAGGATTTAGGTTCAATTGCTTCTTTCAAGCTGGAACATTGAATTAAGATGCAGTGCCTTGCTGTGGCTCTCATGGACTCCAACTGAGCTACAGGTAGCAAAAGTCTCCTTCAATTAGACATAATCATCACTCACAGTCAATAATTGTGCTAAAGGCTGCTTTCAAATCTGTGAGGGATTCGCATTTAATGTACTGATTCAGCTTGTCTGAGCCAAATTCACTGTGTACTGAAACCAAAGCAATTTAGTTCTTGCCTACGGCCCTTTTGGCAGTTCATCTAGTACTGAGCACTGTAAGGACTGTGAGATACAATTTAATCTGAGACATCTGTGCACAGACAGGACCTTTTCCGTAACAGAGAAAGACTAAGTAATGGCTAAGCTGTAGTTTTATGTGAAGAACCAAGTCTTATCTCTCCTCTGAAAAATAAAGCATTTAAGATATAGTAGAAAGCCAAATGAAAAACGAAAAGAAAAAAAAAAAAGATAGAAAAAAGGAATAAAAAAATCCTTGGATTTATGAAATGCACACTGAGTCTACTAACAGCTTTCCTTGCTCCTAACCACATAAAGCACTTGAGCTGTGATCCTTGGATTAACCATTTAAAGATATTATACTTATCATCAGCTGCAGCTGACTGGAAAGATCTTTATTAAATATGAAAGAAAGAAGGCTCACTGCTTGTGATTTTTGTAAAAATATCAAAATTTCCATTGTACATATTTTTTTCTTTTTGGCTCATGATATTATTGGGGAAAGTGCTGTAATATTTATCTCTTGTATCATCCTGACTGTTAAAGGCTTGATATTTCCAGGGAAGGCTTAAATGTCCTGTACTCTATATAATATTGCATAGGAAATTTTAATGAATTTTAATTTTAATGAAATTTAGTGAATCAAGTGCTGATAGTGTCTGCTAGGTTTTGCTGAGTTGAACCAGGTTTTCACCTTGAGTTTGCAGTCAACTATTGTGTGATCTCTATTTGTCGTTTTTCTTCAATAATGGTAAAGCTCTTTATGATGAAAGAGCCATTCTTGGTATTTCTTAAAAACCAGTATCAAAACAGTTTTGCTTATGTGAAAGCAAGTCAGAGAGTGGGCTGGAAGGGTGAAGACAGTTCTCCAACTGCCTTGTTGGAGGCCTTGCTTGTATGGAGCAGGAATCAACACTCTTCCTTGGTCAATACCTGTTTGGCAAAAACACTGCTAAGAAGGTGAAGTCCCATCCCAGAAAATAATGAAAGCATACAGAATAAAAGCTTGGCTTGTCAAATCTAATTATAATAGGGGCTCTGAATTATTACAGTGGCTGCAAAATACATCTGCAATTTCTTTAAGTGAGGTTATGTACATTGGCACCTTCAAATCTAGTACAAAATATTATCTGATATTTGCAATTTTGGTCAAGATATAATCCTTTCAGTGGACTCAGAATTTTCTTTGTTGATTTCCTGCAACAACCACAGCAGCCCATTGGCTTATTTTCATGTTATTTTGGTATATCTAATGAGTTATGAGTCATAGAGTGTGGGAACTATAGTACCTGGGCACCTAACATAGATTTCTGAATATAGTAAAGTGCAAGGATAGCATCCTGTAACATCTAGGATTATATCTGCATGCCTACCAGCATGTTCCATTAAATTTGGGAAAATGTTCATAATAGGTGATGCCATATGTAAATAATAGAGGCAGAACAGAATGTCAGCCCAGAATATCCCTATTAAAGGTTTCAACCCCAACCTTCAGAATTAGAGCTGTTTTTCTCCTTGCTTCCATCTGGCTCTGAATTTTGCTCTGCTGGCCACTTGGATGCCCAGTTGAAGAGGAGATCATTCTGCTACCCTGCAGTTGGCTTCTACCTTGAGAAGCAAGTCCTGAAACACCACAGCATGTGTGACTGTGGATAGACATTTCACATGTAGGTGTCCTTATCAGAGGAATTTTGTGCACTTACCAGAAAGAAGAAAATCCAGACTCCACAGCTATGTAAAATGGTGTTTATGTTCCTCTGTTGGGTCTGAACTTTACTGCCTTGTGGCAGGCAGTGACTTTTTGTTCTTTATGCTAGCTGATGGTCACATAATGGATACCTTATTCGTGGCTAGACCTGCTACATATTAAATACATATATTGTTCTTACTACTTGTTTTGATTACATTACAAATTTCCTACAAGGAGAACATGAAAGAATAAAAAAGCTTACTTGTTTCCCCTGATTCAATGAAGGCTGAAAAAGATTATATTTCTCTCTGTGTTTTCATTGTCCTTGTTTATTCATCAGGACAGAAATAAATCAGGGACAGAAGAGAGCTTTTTAAGCTGAACAATGAACAGTATTAGCTCATGAATAAATTGCCCTAAGAAAATGCAGGTTGGAATTTTAAGAAAGACCATCGAGAGTGAAGGATTCTAAGTCAGTCTATAAAATGGTATAAGAAAACAACATTAAACCCCAGTCTGGAATCATCTTAAATGGACATTTGAAAGGTGATATAAATGCACAACACAAAAGTCTCACCTTATACTACAGAAAGATGGTTTTTCACTCAGAAATCCATCCCAATCCTGTGTTCCCAGAAGTGAGTTCCACAAGTGCTGTCTTGCAAAGCTGAAGTTCCAGCAGAAGATTATTTACACCCAGTAAATTAAAGCAATATTACCTAGGGGCTTCTGATTTCCTAATTTTTGTTGCAGCTCTTTAGTGTCTCCTTGCAAAGGACACAGTGACTGGTTGAAAGCTATTGCATGTAAAAGATGTTTCATAGTCCATTATTAACTTCATTTTTCTTAATATTTTGTTAATGTAGCTGTAATGTGTAACCTCTAGGTGATTCAAAGGGCAGTTAATGACCACGTGGACAGATTGAGTCCTTGAGATAAAAGTAATATCTTTCAATGTTCAAGTCAGTTGAAGATTATAAACAGTACATACTAATGAAACATTTGTTTTAAAAAAAAGGTTCCACGTGCACAGCAACCTTTCCAGTTATTTGCAATATTCACTAGAAATTCTATGTTAAAGTAAAAAACCCCAAATTTAACAGCTAATTGTCAGTGCCATCTACCATATCAGACAAGTTTCTGAACATATTAAATTTCCCGTTGCAGTTAGCGTATATAGTCTCATTTTTGACATCTTCTTTTTTTTTTTTTTTTCATTTTTAGAATCTTCTTATATTTTGAGTCTGTTATTATGACTGCTATAAGTTCTAATAGCTAGGTTTTACATGGCTTGGTTTGGAATTGGATGACAACAGTAGGTAAGATGCAGTCCACATCCATCTCCATGTTTAAAAAAGCTTCAGTACAAAAAGAGGTAATCTCAGATTCACCTCAGCAGTTTTTCAAAGTCACACATTCCATCTTCATGAGTGAAAATTATAAATTATTCTCTACTGTTGTAAAAAGGAAAGGATAAAAGGTGGAAAATTCTAGGCGAAATACCCATTGAAGAGTTTATTCAGATAATATACATTTTTGTAGAGAAATATGTTCAATGAATGGTATTATACCCATAATAAATCTAGTCAAATACTGAGAAGAAAAGTAATTGAATAATTTATTCAATGAAAGATGACAAAATTCACTGAATAATGTATTCATTGAACAGTACTTAGCTCTAAATTTTTTGCTTAAAATATGTAAAGAAATATTTCAATATGTTAAGGTTTGTCTTTTATCCTGCTTTGCCCTGAAAATCAACACAATTCTGGGTTTAAAAAAAACTTAAGTGTTAATGTTAAGAAATCTTTCAAAGCTTCTCTGAGTTTGGCTTTCCTTTTTCATATGTTCTCCAGAATTTTTAACAAAGTTTAGTTGCCAAAAATGTCTATAATCCTTCAGAATCCTTCTTCAATTTTTTTATTAAAACCATAGTCCTGACATATATTGTTTTTTAACAACAAATGGACAAAAAATATCTTCTTCCATACTTATTAACACAAATCTCCACATCCTGTTCATGCTGACAGTGCACAAACAACCCTTGTCTTCCAAACGCAAAGGCAAATTCAAGTACAAAATTCAGTGTGTTGAAAGAAACCCATTGGGTGCTAAATGTTAATCTCCCCCATGGTCCCCAATTGTTCTCATCTCCAGCAAGAGAAAATGCAATGTTAGGCAGACACTTAGAGCTTAAGAAAGGAAAGATAGACAGGGCATGCCATGGGTCAATAATGGATGCTGTTATCAGACAAGTGGGTCACAAACATGCGCTTGAAGATATTAAACTAATTCTACATAAGACATGACTAGTTCACTGATAATTAGCTGCATTTTTATGATGCATATAATTTCCATGATGCCACAACATCTGTGCTAACACTATCAAAAAGATGATAAAGATGAAAGTAGCTAACCTTCAGGTTAACTCTAATTGGAATACCCTTAAATTAGGGGAAATGACATCTAACTTTAATGTGCAATAACACCCTTATCTTTTTGGTCAGCTCCTGCTAATTTGTTTGTGTACTGTAAGTATCAGTCATTTTTTAATTCTCTTGTGTGTTGCATGCTGTACCCTTTAGCATTTGGATGAAATTTAATATCCAAACTTTACATTCTTAATGAAAAAATTGTATTTTAATTGCTCACTCTTTTATCTATGTCTGACTTTTTTATTGACATCTCCAGTCAGGAACCACAGACCTATCTGCAATATGCTTTGTATTTAATGATTCACCATGAATATTTTATCTATTTGCATAGCAGTTAACAATACAAGTTTTTCTGAATTCAATAACAAAGATAGGCCAAATGAAACAGAGAAACATGAAGTAAGTTGACTGGTTTCTAGACAAAAGGAAAAGATTGATTATGAAACAAGTTTCATTATCCAGTGATGCAGTAACCAGCGGTGGAGAGAGCGTGATGAATTGTGTTCTCTGCTCTCACTTCTTGGGTGAAATCACTGCTGAATCTTGTCAGGATCTGTTATGGCATGATCAATTCATAAAATGAGGAAATCCCACTCAGGATTTTCCATAGGCTAGAAGTCTATTTGGTCTACTTTGGTCTAAGGTTTCATTCTCACCAATTAAAAGACACGGAAAAGGATCCCAAATAACTAGGCTAGATGTAATATTCAGCTCTCTATTCCTTGTTCTAAAATTATAGGAACTCTATCTAAAGTTCTAACTGCTGAACATCCATTAATTGCACAAAACTCTACTGTACTCCATAACTGGCACTGCTGGAAGACTTTCCTGCTACAAGGGACATCTGGGGAAGGTAAGACAATTCAGTTACTCTTTAGGCCAAAAAGTTGGGCTCTCTACTGCACAAAACAAATTTTAACCAAGGATGATGAAAAGGTCCAGGTAACTAATGCTTTCTTTGGCTCAGTCTTCAAAAAAAAGACCAGCTATCCTCAGGGCAGGCAGTGCCCTGAGCTGGTAGACAGGGACAGACAACATGCTAGAGCCCCTCCAATACAGTTCTGGGCTCCTCACTTCAGAGACACTGAGGTGCTGAAGCATGTCCAGAGAAGAGCAGTGAAGCTGGTGAGGGGTCTGGAGAGCAAGTCATAGGAGGGACGTCTGACTGAGCTGAGGTTGTTTAGTCTGAAGAAGTGGAGGTTCAGAGGGGTCCTTATTGCTCTCTACAACTTCCTGAAAGGAGGTTGTAGTAAGGTGAGGTTTGGCTTCTTCTCCCACACAGCTAGTAACAGAAGAAATGGCCTCTGCACCAGGAGAGGTTCAGGTACAATCAGAAAGAATTTTTTCACTGAAAGTTGTTAAGCAATGGTTGTTAAGCAATGATTGTTAACCAAGGGAATGGACTGCCCAGGAAAGAAGTGGAGCCACCATGCCAGAAGTGTTTGTGAAATGACTGGGTGAGGCACTTAGTCCTATGGTTTAGTCAACATGGTGGTGTTCAGTCAAAGGTTAGAGTTGATCTGGGAGGTCTTTTCCAATCTTAACGGTTCTATGATTCTATGACATGGAGAATAAGGTGCCCTGTGCTGTCTCTTGTGATATACAAAATATTTGTGTTTCACAGTCATAATCTACCACTTTTTTCTAGTGTGACATAGCTTCTCAAAATGTTGAAATTATTCCATGTGTAAGTAAAAGTAAATGTTGAAATTTCTCATATTACTCTACAGCAAGGTGATTTATATTTTCAGCTCATGCCATTATTAACATGTTGCTGGAGGGAATATAAATATTTTCCATGTAAATATAGAAAAATCTCTCCCATTTCCTTTATGAAAGTCACAGAAAGATTAGCAAGTAGCTAGTTTAGGTCATCTGGAAGACTCAGCTGAAATGGGAGTCTGTGTTATTCAGGTGAGGTCTGATGGGCAAGTGATGCTGTCTGTTATGAAAAATAATAATGCCATGACACAACACCCCTGATATATCAGAGTTGTCATTTCAATTCACATTTCCTGAATATGTAAAGTGCAACTGTTAAGTAATTTAATACTACTCTGTTGTTTTGTCCTCCTGGGACAAAAGAAAGAAATCATTAACTTTGACTGTTTGTATATAGTTTTCCCTGTAAGAAACATTATTGTTTCATTTTCATGAATATTTATGTGAATGCACTCATATATATATATATATATACACATGTATGTATGTATATGCTTACATAAGATTTCTTCTTAATATATATGCTTATGTATGTATAAATGTGTGTATGTATACATACATATATATATATACATATACATGTGTAAATATAAATTATTCTGAATTAAAAATACGCAGGAAACTACTCCTTAGAAAATTAAAGCCAGTGTTTTCACATGTTGAACCATTGAATGCTATTTCCATAATTACGGGCCCAGATTGCATTTTGTTAGAGGAAAAAAAAAACCTAAGCAAGTGCCTAAGCTGAACCTTACATTGCTAAGCCTAGACTTGGGCAAAACTATGGCTTATATTTTTAATTTTAACTATATCTGTGACTACATAACATTTTTTGCTACGGTTTTGGAAATTCTAACAAGTTATCTGCCAATCACTTGACAAATTCCATGTTGTCATTCTCGGAAACAAAGATTTGAATAGAGGTCCTGCTGAGAAGGGTAACTGCTTATGCATGTGTTTGAACATGGTGTAAACTGTGATCCTCTGTGTTCAAAGTTCCACAATGTTTACCTAATCTGATGCTATTCTTCCCAAAAAGAGTGTATTGTAACACCTCGTAGATACAGGAGAGATAAGATTCAAAAGACACAAAGGATTATAGTTACACCTATAACATAGTTCACTGACTCCTTGGATTACATCATATTGCAAGAAAAGGTCATCAGAACCTGGCATGCATTATGATGTTGGGAAATATTGCTGACTTTATGTCACATCTAAAAATGAGTTGCAAAAAGAAGCACTTAATATCAAGAAGGGAAACCATTCCTAGTATATATATCCAGTTTATGTAAGCTGATAAATACATATTGAATCCTGGTTTTCAATTTCAAAAATGAATGCAAGATTAATTCATAATTAATATCCCCATATTTTCTATTTAAAAGGTAAAGATGTGTTAGATGTGTCCATTCAGTTGAGTTTATCAGTGTGTGGTCATATAAATGTTCAAAGTTTTCAGGAAGCATAATTGCTATGCAATAGAAACAATTTTCTGGCACATCTACATGCAATATTACTTTTGAAATAAAATATACTGGAAACTAAGTGTTATGAATAAATGGTATCACTTGCTGAATTGTCAATGCTTGCCCTTCATAAATCACAATGTTACTAAATCTGTCATAAGGCAGAGGATACAGGGCTGTAATGTATCACTGGCTCAATACCAACATAGTTATTAACCATGTCTATTGTTTTCCAAGCACGAAATTCTGCAACTTTAACAGGATTTGGTTGTTTAACCATTAACTAAGTACATTTAAAAATAAATTGTTGAAATCATTGTGGGCCTTTGCTATGTAGCATGATCAGTTTCTGATCTGCATTAGAACGACTTCCTCTTGGTCTGATTAAAATATTATATTTATAGCAGTGATTCTTACATAAATTCTGAAATTATTAATTATAGTGGATAAGAAAGCAAGGCACTGTAATTTTACCAAAGAGTTTTGACTGACATTGATAAAATACATAAAGATAATGAATGTTGAACTGCATCTACCAAAATAGTCACTGCTATTAACTATTGGTCTGGCTTTTTTTTCCAGAAAATTAGGCATTTTTCTAATATCAAGTTTTGTAAGCAAAACATGGCCACAATATGCATTTTTTTATGTGAACCATAATGCTACTCAGTAATTTAGACTATTTTCAAAGAGCAAGGACTTAGGTTCAAAGAATCATTCATACAGTTTGTATATCGTTATGCCGCATTTTGATGGTAGTTCTTGCTTCTTCCTATTTCCTGATGTGTATTGCTTCTTCCATTCTGGTAATTGCAAAGATTCCATTGAAAAAAAATGAATTCCATAGTAAAACAGAGTATGTTACATATTTTGGGTTTCTTATGAACCTACTTAATCAACAGATAATATGGACATAAACGATGTGTTAATGTAAATCATGCCTACTTCACTATCAATCTATGCCTAAATTAGTTTCATCATCTTGTCTTTAATAAAATCATGACTGATTAACTTTGCTTATCAAATTTTACCTCTATGTTTGATGATGCAATCCCTCTAAAGTTTGAATAGTTCCTTTAAAAATGTAGCTTCACTACAGAATTAGTATATAATTAGCTTCTTTAAAGTGCAAAAACTTCCTTGTCTTTAGAACTGGATGTTCAGTGAAAAGTAGTGTCGATATTTTTGTTTTGTATGAAAGAAATAGTCTAAGACAGACATACTTTCTGATTCTGAGCTTCCCTCCCTGTCCCTTAGTGTCTCTTGCAAAGCCAGAAGCTAGACTAGCTTGAGGTGACACTGGGAATACAGATGATATATTGTGCTTGCCTAGGGTACCACTATTTGTATTCCCTAACACAGTTGGAATTGTCTTGCTTGTCAGTCGAGTTCTTAGAACATTCTTTTCTGATTTCTCAGCATCAGCATCTGAGTTAAGTTGGCTGATAGTAATATTAAAGATCCAAAAATAGACTCTATTTCTTGTGAATGAAGATGTAATCAGAATTAAGAAACACGTCTGATAGAAAAAAACCAGAAACTCACTATCACATGAAATTAATAAATCAACTGTATTGCTTCATTGTTTCAGTTATTCTTTGGCTTTGTTTTTTTTATTTTCCTGGTAGAACTGGCTTTGGACAGTCTATCCATATGATAAACTAGAAGGAGAAAAAAGAATGATAGGGAAAAAACCCCACTACATTATTTACATGTTTTGAAAAATTCAAGAGACAAAAAGGTTCTAATTCTTATACCTATTAGTAGTTAGAAAGTGTAATATAGTAATAATTGTCACAGCAGTGGTATCTCAAGAAGTTGAAAGTTTATTGCTTTTGTCTGCAATTAATGTATCTGGTACTTATACCACACATTGCAGCTGCTTGAATTTGAATTTCCAAAGTACTCTGGCCCAGATAATAGTAATTTTATATGCATTTATCACAATATAAATGAGTACTTTCTCGGTGTTCTCTAAGATGTTCAAAACTTCATGCACAAACCACTATTAATACTCTTACTTTTCTTACATTTTCTTACACTAATCCAGATCGCAACTATAAGAATATGATTTGAATATGATCACAACTATAAGATTTTCTTTCAGATATTTCATCTTGTAGATATGGGCTTATTGTGAAACAAGTCAAGAGCCTTAATTGGCAAATCAAGACATTTCACCGTGTATATCCAATTATTCATGTTTAGCGTCTGATTAAATCTCTGTGATAGGCTTTACCCAATGTGTTGAATGATGTACAGCTGAATTTTATTATTGTGTCCTGCTTCATACAAAGCTATAAATGTAACCATCACATTTACTTTGTCTTCCTAGGATTATTTTAAGATTACCAAAAACATGTCTAGTCTAAAGTTTGGGCAGACTGGGCAATATCAGACAGCTGTCTCTGGATTCGGAATTTAAAGAACGAACATGAACACAATTTGGCCTGCATGAAATATAACAACAACAACAACAAAAATAACAATAAAAATAATGATAATAATTAGCAGAAGAAGTAGCAGTTCAAATATAATTTCCTTCAGACCTCCTTTTCATGCTTAAATGGCCAGTAAATATAGGATCAGTCATATATATCATAATTCTAGTAGTCCAATAAATAAGTTAGTATCATATACTTCCTACCTTGTCATGATCTTGCTAGCTGAAAAACACTAGATGAAAAATGTCATAATTTCTTCCTGTTTTGTAGTACATATCTTAATTTCTAACATTTCAATAATGCCATACTTTCAGAAGTTGATCCTTAGAATTTAGTTACTCTGTGTATCTAGTCTATTTTTTATTGAGCTCATAAAACAAAAAAAAAATATTATGAAGTTCAGCTATCATCAATTTAGGAAGGGATATGACTTCATGCTGGGATTCATTCGACATAATAACAGGCCTTTTATTAAAGGAACATCCTGGAACACTAAGTAAACAGCAATGTACAAAAGTGCCACAAGGTAAAGAATTCTCTGAAGGTTCCTCTGCAAGCAATTGAGTTGTGGAACTGGCTATCTTTATCCTTGAGACAACATTTATTGCTTTCTGAAACCCTCCAGGAATTGTCACTGGATGTTCACTAGGTATTCCTAACTTGTAAACATGGTCACTGTCCTCTGAAAGATTTCTCCTCCTTGCAAAAACCCAAATAGGTTGAATATACCCAAGCTTGATCAAATGTCTATGCGAAAACATAGTCTGCACTAGACTGTGCACAAAGTAATATATCCAGGTATCCTAATTGCATAGTGGGGGGAAAGGGATCTGGAAAGTAACAGGCAAAAGGGTTCTTGTCTTAAATATATTTAGCTGTGTTAGTATGTAAAATACAACCCTTTGCTCTTTATGTAATGTTTTGCAAAAGATTACAAAAGTTTTTTTAAGTTAGTCTTAACTTGCATAAAGCATTACAACTGCTCAATTTCAGCATCTGTTCTTCATAAGAATTTACAAGCTGATTCTTTTGCTTTTCTGTGCTTGTGGGGAGTTTTTTTATAACCCTGTAATATTCATACTTTAATTACTAAAGGAATGTAAGACTATTTGTTGAATGAACAAGAATCTTAAACACAGAAGTACAGAATCATAGAATGGTTAGAGTTGAAAGAAACCCTAAAGATCCTCTAGTTCCAACCTGTCTGCTATCAACAGGGACATTTTCCACTAGACCAGGTTGCTCAAAACCCCATCCAACCTGGCCTTGAACATTTTCAGGGATAGGACATCCACAACTTCTCTAGGTAACCTGTTCCTGTTCTTCACCACCCCCACAGCAAAGAATTTCTTCCTAATATATAATCTAAACCTACTCTTTCCATTTGAAACCATTCCCACTTATCCTGCCACACTTTATACCCTAGCAAAAAGTCTCCCTCCATCTTGTGGGTTCCCTTTGGATACTGAAAGGACACAATTAGGTCACCCTTGTCTTTTCCAGGCTGAATAACCTCAATTCTCTTAGCCTTGCCTTATAGAAGAGGTGCTCCATCCCTCTAATCATCTTGGTGGCCTCCTCTGGACTTAGTCCAACAGGTTGATATCCTTCCTTTGCTGAGAACCTCAGATCTGGAGGAAGTATTCCAGGTAGGGTCCCACCAAAGAGGAGTAGAGGGGAAGAATCACCTCCCTCAACCTGCTGGCCACACTGTTTTGGGTGCAACCCAGATACAGATGGCTTTGTGGTCTGCAAGCGCACATCGACAGTTCATAGCCAGCCTCTCACCCAGCAGCACTCCCAAGTCCTTCTCAGCAGGACAGTTCTTGATCTGTTCATCCCCCCAGCCTGTATTGATAGTAAGGATGCCCCATCCCAGGTGCAGCACCTTGCACTTGGTCTGGTTTAAACATCATGAGATTCTCATGGGCCCACTTCTCAAGCTTGTCCAGGTCTCTCTGGATGGCTTCCTGTCCTTCAGGAAGGAAGGTCAGCTGCACCACTCAGCTTAGTGTCATCTGTAAATATGCTGAAGGTACACTGGATCCCTTTATCTATGTCATTAATGAAGATTTGAAATAACACCTGCACCAGTATGAACCCCTGAAGGACACCACTTGCCACTGATGTCCACTGGGACTCTGAGTGTTGACCACTGCCTTCTAGATGCAATTGTGAAATCAATTCTTTATACATCTAACAGTCCATCCACTAAAACCATTTCTCTCCAATTTAGAGAAAAGCAAGTTGTGAGGGACCACATCAAATGCTTTACAGCACTCCAGATGAATGACATCTGTAGCCCTTTCCTTGTTCACTGATGGAGTCACCCCGTCATAGAAGTCTGCTAGGTTGGTCAGGCAGGACTTGTCTCTGGTGAAGCTGTGCTGGCTGCCTCCAATTACCTCCCTGTCCTCTTTGTGCCTCAGTATAGCTGCTAAGGATCTGTTCCATGATCTTTCTGGGCACAGAGGTAAGGCTGACAAGTTGGCAGTTACCAGGCTTCTACTTTCCACCCTTTTTAAAGATAGGCCCAATCTTTCCCTTTTTCCAGACACCTGGCACTTCACCTGATTATGATGACTTTACAAGATACAGCTTATTACATATGAGGGATATCAGATCCTACTTCAGAATGGAAATCATGATTAAACCATTTCATGAAAGGCAAGGATTAAGTTAAAATATGTTTAGCAGTATCTGTTGTTTCTATATACAGAACCTCATCAAAGATCACATGAAAACAGTAAAACTTCAGCATTTTCTTTCTTTTTTTAAAATGAGTGTTAATTAATCTAAAAGAAGCAAAGTCTCTGGTGAAGGCATTGTCAATAATCAATGCTCTAGGTCTTACCTTGCTTCCGTAAAAACTACAAAGAGGTTCCCAAACTGAAACATATACTTGCCTTTGTTGAAGGGTTGTGGCATTGAAAGTTGATGATAATGAAACAAGAATAAAGTAAAAGAGGAACTAAAGAACTTTCTGAATCATAGATTTCAGTCTTTTGTGCAGGAGATATTAAACTCAGATATAAAACTCCAAACATTCTGAATTCCAATTTGAAAAGCTATTCATTTTTTAATTCATCCTCCACTACTGAAAGATTGTTTCAGAGCCTGATTTCTTTTAAAACTGTACATCTAATTTCACACACACAAAGAAAATGCTTAATTTAAAGTCCAGTTTATCTCAACAGTGTCTTTTCATTTAAGTAACTTTCTTCTCTTTTTGTTCTTTCTATGCTTCTAGGTAACACTTATGCCAGCTTACTCTTTCATTAGCTCAAACAGCTTAGGAAAGTAAGTTTTACTTTTCTCCAAAAGATTTCCAATCACCCCACCAGACTACTGCAGCAGTTGCTGTTTAAGCTTCTATATGATGGGCAGGACTATTAACCTTGTTAGACTTCCAAAAATTGTGGGTTAACTTCTCCAAATACAGCCTTATCAGCTTTACTGCAGTACTTTTAGATACAGTTAGTCAATATTATATTTCTTGCACTGGCAGTTTAGGATTTTCTGTTTTTCTGACTCATTTACTTGCTATTTGATCAAAGTGCCAGCTCTGTTTCCCAGTGGAAAGAATAGCTTTTTCACCGATTTTGTGAAATTTATATATTCTTATATATATTGATGTTATGTGTTTTTCTTTTTCTCTATCCATTGTTTCCCTCATTTATGTTACTTCACTTAAGCAGGATTTTCTAAGTCCAGAAGAGACACCATTTGATTAATTCTTATTTCTCATCCTATTTGGTTTTTAAATTGTTCTTATGAGTCACAACAAGCCTGTCACTGGGAAAAATACGTATACATCCATGGATGTTTTGAATTATCTTCATTACTGTTCTATTTTCTTGTCTTATTGCTGTTTCCAGCAAATTGTTCTTATCTCAGTCTGTGATCTCTGCATTTTGTGCCTTCCATTGGAGGGGCAGGAAGGGAAGTGGTGCATGGTCTTTTTAGAGGGAATACTAAATTGCGGAATACCACTCCTAAATCATGACAGAGCACCACTAAAGCACTTTCTCTTCTTGGTTTAGTAATTCTTGCTGCACTGCAGCAAAAATTTCCTGGTGACATAGTCAAGGGCTGACCAACAGTTTATTTCACACTGACTGTTTTCAGGATGCTTTTCAGCTTCATGTGCAGAGCATTTGTGATTTTTGCTGTGTGAACGTTTTTGTTGCATATCTGTCAGTTCTTTTAAATTAAAAGTTCACTATTTATGCAGACCTGTCTAGTCTTCAGGTTGGTCCACAACTTCAGTTCTCTCCCTTGCATCCTGCTTCTCATCTGTAGATTGATTTCCCTTCCCTTGTCCTTATGTCTACTCTGTGTACAAACTCTTTTCCAGCACCAGCCCTAGCTAATTCAAGCTTTTCCTTTCTGAGGTTAAGAAGAGAGTAGCTCTTTTTCACTGCTGTTTTATCTTTCACCTTCAATTTCTTTTTCCCCTCTTCAGTGCAGCACACTTACTTTTCTATTCTACATTTGCTTTTTTAACATAAAATCATACAAGAGCTGGTTAGAAGGGAGCTCTGGAGATCACCCAGTCCCAATGAAGGGAAGAATACTGCCAACACTGGATCGGGTCACCAAGTTTCCAGGCAAGTTTTGTGAACTTTCAAGGATGGAGATTCTGCTATACCTTTGGGTATACCATTCTGCTGATCATTCTGTTTCAGTTTTATTCTCCTGTCTTCGTGGAGAATACTTTTTCTAACATCCAGTCTGAACATCCCAAGCCATGGCATGTGGTCACTTTTCCCTGTAATATTATTTATCACTGCTCCATTATCCTCAGAAGTGTCTTTCATCCTGGTGCAGGCTGCTCACAGATTACTGCCCTTAGACTCCTGTATTCCAGGTTAAGCTTTACTCAGTATCTCCCTGTATGCTGTACCATAGGCTTATTGATACTCTTAATTGTCTTGATGCTCTGGGTCCTTGTGAGTTTTTCAACACCTCTTCTGCACTAGGTTGGCCAAAACTAAACAGATGTGGCATATACCATTTGTGAAGAGAGTTTACTGTTAATTCCAGTTCTGCTTGATATCCACTGTAACCTCATGGCCTTTCCTCTGGGCTGATATTAAGTTTGTTGGTTCTAAAATGGTGCCTACTTGGTGCAGGTGCATAACTTTGTATATCTCCTTACTGAACTTGAGGAGGTTTCTGTTGACCTAAACCTCAAATATCTCAGAATCACTCTGGATTAAAGCTCTATGGCTAATTTCCATCCTTGCCTCCAGTTTAGTATCTGCAAGTGTGTTTTTGTTTTTTTCATACCATTTTTTCAGTCAAGCAACTGAACAAGATCAGTCCAGTATTGCTCATTGCTTGCTAGCTAGATATTGAGCCATTGATTATTGTCCATTGAGCCATGAAGTCGGGTCAGTTTTTAACTAGTCTCTTTTCAGACTTCTTTTACCTTGGCGTTGTGGTCATATGCTCCCCAAAAACATGCTCTTTTAAAGCAAAGATCAGAACCAATATGAGGTTTCTCATGAGTTCATACAACAATGATTTGTTGAGTAACACAGCAAAATGAAGTCCCATGTCAGCACTCTGAGGCAGCTCTCTTTCCCAGGACAAAAAAAAAAAAAGTAAATGGGAAAAAAGAAAACTATGCCAGTTATCATACAGCTCTTAATTTGTCTGCCAAGAAGATCACAACCATACAAAAACAAATGTTTTGCTCTAATACTTTTGTGATGGGAAGCTGCTGAATATTTGCATGTTCCATTGGGTATCAATGCATCCTGGAAGACGGAAAATAAAAACCTCCCCTCAAAGTATTGCTTCTGATAAATTCCTACAGTTAGAAAAGCCCAACATGTTCGTAAGTCAAAACCAAATTACATACCAGACAAGTGAAATAATTTCTAAACATTTGTCTTTTCAATATTGTTTTCTCCCTCCCTCTCTGGCTCAACCACACACTCCAGTGCACAGACACTCGCAGATGTCTGAGCCAACCTGCCAGCTGTAGCTTGGGAAAGAGTTCTGCATCAGGATGCTTTCATCTGCCCCACCCTGCCCACAAGGACAGCTGTAGACAAATTAAAATATCTGGCAAACAAGTTTGGATTTCAACGCACTGACTTCTGAAGCTAAACACATCATGAGGAGAGTTTGTGCCTTCTGCTTAGAGATGCAAGTCCTTACATTTTCATCAGCCAAGTGATCAAAAAGCTCAGAAGACAAAGCACTCATTCTTACCAGCAAGCATTGAACTGGAGTTTTACAATAATGTTTTAAACTCTATTTTGGAGTGTCTTTTAGCTCATGGCAGCTATCTTGCTGCAGTTTTCAAAGTGCAACCCCTCCTGGACTGTTCTCTCCAGGGAGAGTTTTTCTCAGAACTGGCCTTAGAGGTACAACCTATCCCTGGTAGATTTCAAAGACTCAAATAATTATGCATGTATTTACTTAAAATACATCTAAGCTTACGTTAAAATGACAATTAAAAGATCATAAAGGTTAATTTAAAAACTCTGAGCATTGTGTAATTAACTAACTCTAAAATACAACTGCTGTGTTTGGTACTTCTGTGTTTTGAAATTCCTGTGATGACATGAAGTCTCTGAATCACAATAACACATTACTTAGCACTGTTGTTCACCCTAATTGCTCTGCTATTGGAATTCACAAAAAAAATAAAAGCAAGATGTTTCCACACACTCAGAACATATTCATGGTGGTTTAAGAGAGGCTATTTGACATTTAAATCTCATTTAAGTCTCATCTGATTTTGCATTTAAGATATCTTGGTTCAGTTGCTTTCTATATAACTGTGATGGGAGCCAGATTGTTTGGTGAGAGCATTTTCTGAAAGTCTACACTGTGCTGGGAGCATGGAATTCCCCTGTAGTCAGCTTCTCATGGTCTGTATTCAGTGAATTTACAACATTTTATGATTGTCTGTGTTTCAGATTAATTTTGAAAGACGCCTTTCTCGTCTTGCACCCCTACCTTCCACATTGTTATTTATGTGCTATATAGCCATTTTTTTCCACTTATTGCAATAAATGTCTTTCAGCTTGCCAAACTGATATTGTTATTAAATGTTTTTTTTAATTGCTCATATGCTTCTTATCTTTTGCGTCTGAATTTTTTTGCATGCTATTTGTCAATTCTGAGAATGTATTAGAAAATCTGTTCAAGTATTTATGAGTGAGGGCAGGTGAAAACACATTTTTTATTCAAATATTATTGTGTATGCTGTCATAAACCCCAAACTAATATATAATTTTTAATATTTTCCTTGGCTTTTCCATATTTTGCATAGTACCTTTATGCACAGGAGAAAGACAAACTATAATATAATTTTGATTTTTTACAGCTTGAATCCACTGAACACCTTTTTTACTGGAATTTTTAATGTTTTAAAAATGCTATCAGTAAGCATTGTAACGAAAGCATTTCTAATACAGAAGTGTTATATTTATCTGGATTTTATGGTTTGAATGGCTTTCCTTTTCTGAAATCTTGATCATAGGAAGAGAACTTGGTTCTCCTGTGAGATTGTTGCACTTTGTAACAGTGAAATTGTAGTGAGAAAATGGAGCAGTTGCCAGCTACCTAAGGCCATAAGCTTTGAATTTTCTGCTTTATTTCATATGGAAAATCAGATACAAAGCCTTACACTATTATAATGTAAAGTTTACATATTTCAAGTCTTGGCAGATATGCATGAAAATTGAAATTGAAAATGAATCTTGATTCTTTCCCTGCAGCAAAAGTTTAATTGTGTTTATTACTGCATAATTCTCTTGTAACAATTAGCCCACACATATTTTCACTCTTCAAAAAAGGTCCCAATTCTTCAAATAGTTATTAACTACTACTGGATGTCCCTGGGACTGCACACAGAATGTACAGTTAACTACATACATAAATTGTTACATGGTTAGATATGAACTAACTTCAGTTGGAAAAATTTGTAAACCTAAAGAAACAGCAAAACCGAAATGTCATCAGTTTTATATATCATTACAAAACCTGAGTCTACCTGTGTTAATACTTATGCATGGTTCCAGAAGTAATTTGATAAATATTTCCATGGTGATAAATTTCTGTAATCTAACTTTTACCTCAGTGGATCAGTTCTGGTGGCACATCCCTCAGAATGAGGCAGCACCAGAACTAGAGGGAGATGGTATCGTGTGTGTAGTAAACACACTGATTGTTTAATTCTGGGGTAGTAACATTTTTTACAGTGGCACTTTTCAGCAAGGAACCTGCAAAATAGTTAGGTGATTGATTTATGCAAGCAGATATATGGAACAATAAATTAATGTTAATATATATTTTTAAACAGGGAAAACATCTGTAATTATCATATCTCTAGTCTTTGAACTTGTATATAACTTTTTTCCATTTACTTTTAAAATTTTACCATATATTGCAATTGTGTTTATTTTTAGTGTATTAACAGTCCCTTCAAATTCCTGGTAGAACAGTGAGCATCTACAATACCTCAGCCCTGCTATTAGTTCCTAACAAAGGAAGTAAGGCATTTAGCATTTGCCCTGGGAAGCACACTGGAGTTAACACATCCTGATTTATTCGTTTCAGCCATTAGCAGCAAAACAAAATAATGTGGAAATGCTTTTGGTATCCTGTGGTTCCTCAATTTGTCTAGTTTCTGTCTTATGATTTATTTTTCCTAGATTCCATTGTCACCAGTCTCAGCGACACCCTCCCAAATTCTGCAGTGACACTCTGGAGATAGGGAGGGCAGGCACAGCTTCCTCTTGGAGGCAGGAGGTCAGGCAGAGTGCTAGCAGGGCAGCTTGGGGTCACAATAATACAGTAGGAGTACAGGGAGTACAGTTAGGTTAGCATATTGTTCTGGTGCTGAGAGCCTTTTTCAAACTCTGATCCATCTTCATCCTCGTAATTAGGCGATCTGCGCTCTCAAAGAAAGTGTTGCTATGAAACACGTTGGCAAATGAAGGCAAATTTGAGGCCTCCTCATTTAAGTGTTGGGCTCATTGTTCTTGGTGGTGTAATTGGTGATCAAGAAGGCAATAAAACGGCATGGCCATTAAACGGCCCGAGCTGAAATTGAAAGGGGAGCATTTATATGGTGCGAGCTGCTGTGTGGAGGCTGTAACTTTCACCCTTACATGAACCAGAGTTTACGTAAAGGCCTGATGGCATGGCTCTTTTTTCACCTCCAGGAGGCGGGGAGAAAAGAAGGGAGGAAAAAAAAATCAAAACTAAATAGAATTAATGAGCCTTCACACATTGTCCTGTTTCTTTTGTTGTGAAAAATCTGGGCAAAAATTAAGTTGGATAAGAGAAGGTGGCAAAGAAACACCATTAATATCAGGTTGTAAATTCTACAAAACATTAACTTCATTACATGGCAATTACTGTCTGTAATTGGCAGAACGAAAGATTCCACTTTCTCATCAGTTACTAGTTGTATAGGACTCAGCATTTTTTTTTCTTGGCAAAGGTCACACCACTCTATAAAGAATACGTTAATGTGAACTAAAAGTATAACTGGTTCTTTTGCAAATAAGCAATGGTGTAACTATTAATTGCTGGTAAACATCTCACTGTTATTTTGTGACAAAACACAGCTCACAACTTAGAAAGACAACAACGTTAACTATGTAAAAAGGAAAGCTTTTATTATTTCATGACTACTTGGTCCTACTTTGTGAACAGAAGAAAAACATGAATTAGAAAGGGATAAGACTATAGAGAAAAAATAGTTGCTTTTGAAAATAACTATCTCAAGAGTTTCTTAAAAGTAATTTTCAAGGCTGTGGAGGGCAAGAAATAATAGGCTATATGAAGAAGAATTCTATTTTTTTTTCAATTTCTGATATTATTACACTTTTGGATTGACCTTGCTTTTTATTTATCACTTACCTAGTGCATTTATGAAAATATTCCACATATTCTGTGATCTGAACTGTATCCTACCTCAGATTTATGTATGTAACTTCAGCTGAAGTTCATGTCCTTAAGAAATATGTTCAATGTCTAGTGGATTTTGTTAGTCAGCTGTAGAGGAAGACATTTAATCTAAATCAGTCTTGAAGTTTTACAGAGGAAGTTTTTATTTCAAGAATTACATAGCAAAGGAATACTATGAGGGAAGAGATCCATTTTTCACATAGACATAAAAAAATAAAGTTCCTTTTTTATTCTTTCTTTTTCATCAGAAATGAAGTCAAACAAGAGACAAAATTTCAGAATTTCTGCCAATGAATTTCAGTCTTCACCTTAAAACAGCAAGAAATATAGAGTGAGGAACCATGCCCAATTTTATTCAAGAAATATTGAATTAGATAATTTGTTTATTTTTCATTAACAGAAAGCATTGAAACACCAGGGAGTCAAAATATTTTCATTTCAGTTTGTTGAATAGAAAACATTGCAACCCTTCTGCACTTCACGGTGCTGTAAGGCGTGCTCTGGGCTGTAGTGCAGAGCTGCCGGGTTCCCACTGCTCTCTGCTCTCCAGACTCTTTCTCTTTCCACACCTAATGTCATTTCCAACACACCAGAGAGGGACCCACCAAGAAGCTTTGCCTCTGAGAGAGAAGAGCTTCTGGAGGCTGAGTAGTTGACATAACTTCTTTAAGATGCAGATATTCTTTCACAGACAGATACAATGCTAATATGAAAACAAAATCAGTTTGGTTTGCTCAATACATTGAAATGATAAAAAATTCATATTATACTAATTCATAATAAATTCCTTCATATCAGCAGAATAATATTTCCTGATTAAATATTCAATATTTGTAAACCAGATTTTTACATTGAAAGTCACTTAACAATCACTTTCCAAGTAAGTTCTTATTTTTATTGTTTTTGCTTAGTTTTGCTCATTATTTTTAATTTGATAAAAGATTTTTCTGATATGCTTCATCATATTACTGTCAGAATTTAGTGACTTTGTAGCTGATATTTTCTCTGTGTTTGGCTCCTGAATTCTTTACTTTACAAAGTGAATGCTACAATCTCCCACGACAAAATAGCCAGAAAGGTTCAAGAGCATATCAGTATGACAGAAAAAGGCCACAACAGGAATGCTTTCACCATGTTTAAACTGGTTCAAGGAAGAAAAGGCATAAGACCTCCCTGAGGCTAATAGTCTGTAGTTTGGAATATGTGTAAAAAAGCGTGGATCTGTTTGGGTTTTTTTCTGAGAAATATGAAACTCAGTGGTGAAGTGGAAAGGTGGATGAAAGATATCTGAGGAAACTGTCAAGCAAAAAAATTGAGGAAAGTAAAATTCTTCACCACCAGTGAGCCTTTGGTTGTCATGTATACATATGCCAGAATCTGTCCTGTGTTGAATTGCATTTTGAACTATTTTTGATCAACCAATAAAAGGAATGTATTGATTCAGATCTATTGAGACATCCTGGCACTTTCTCAACTGATAAGTGTTAGAATAAGTTAAATTTTAATTGGATCACATTGTTTGCTCTGTGGCCACTACAGTTACACAATGGTTGTAGAATTGTACAAGTAATTTTTTTTCATGGGAAACTTGAAAGAGCAATACATCAGCCTGGTTTTGTCAATGGTAGCATCCACAACATACGAGAGGAAGGCACCCTGGCAGCAGGTTATCAGCTAATTTGATTTTACATCCAACATTTGCCAAGTCCAGCACAAGTCCTCAAGTCTTGTGCCACTCTTTGAAGGAAGCCCTTGCTGAAGCAGGAAAGCTGTGCAGCGTGATTCAGTGCAATGCAATGCTCTGGATGAGCTGAAGATCTGCAGGCAGTAGAGGCAGGTCAGTGTTGTGCTCCTCACGGACCAATTAGTGCTGCCTAAAAAGGACACGCATGAATATTCTTCCCTAGCGCTGCACTGTTCAGCAGAAATGTTACAGCTCTGCCCACTGCAGGGATGACTTTGCCAGGGTCTCCAAGCCTGCCCCATCAGACAACACCACACTACAGGATCTGCACCACAGAGGCAGCAGCCAGATCCACCCTCCTTAGGACAGGGTTACTGGAACAAACAAACATGCATGGACAAGACTGATGGTGCTTTCATCGGTACCAAAATAGGAACAAATCAATGTACTACAACTGAGATATATGTCCTTTCCTAGTCAATTTTGATGGCCATTTAGATGTAAAAGTTATGTTTGAAAGATGGGATTAGAATGCTGGTTGTAGGTGGGATATATTTTGTGTTGAGGAGAGAAATTAAAATGAGGATGGAGATAATATTTTTGTAAGGCTTCTATTTTTAGAAAACAATATTCTTCTTTCTTCTTTTCAGTATTATTTCACTGTAGAAATACATTTAATATGATCCTTTTATCTTAAATATGTTCCATAGTGTTACTGTTTTCAAGAAGACCTTTAGGCTTTAGTCTTTTAGAAGAAGGCTTTAGTCACTTTTAAAATTATAATAAAGGAACAGAAAAAATTCTGCATAACACAAATAATCTATTTTGTTACTGTTGAACTGAAGGCAAATCCACTAGAAAGTCTCTAAATAACTTCTGTCATAACAGGAGGCAAAGAGCGTTAGAAAGAAGGAAGTTTTAAAATTATGTAAAAACTAAATTTTCACAATTTAAAATATGGAAAGAAATACATATTTATGAATGTCTTGGTTTTCTTTCTCATAGACTTTTCTTCCCAGCTGAATGAACAGATCCATCCAGTAATGTGCCTGCAACTGGTGCAGTTCTTCACATCCAGCTCCAGTGGAACTGCCAAAGGTGCTTGGCATACCTGGAGAATTAGGTGACTCTTTCATTCTTTGAGCATGACAACGCTGATTACCATCAGCAATCTTAAACTGCTTCAGCAGCCTGCACCCTGTCTATTTACAGGGAAGAAAGAATCTGTTCTCAGTCCTGTTTAGTCTTTGGCCCCTTTTCTTGGAACACCAGCCAGGACCCAGGTTCTGACAATTCCTATGTGCTGAAGAGTAAAACTCAAGTTACAACCTGAGTGTTGTCCTGTACATTCCAGCTCCATACATTTTGAGAGATGATTTTTAAATTGAATTCTGTGGCTGTACAGAATTACAGTTTAAATTAGTACAGCCTTTCTTCTGTGCAAAGGCTTTCTATCTCTTAAGCATGTGAGATACCCTTTTTTGCAAGGATCGCATACCTATATCTGGCTTTGAATCCATATTTGTTCAGTAACTAAATGCATTTTTGCCATTGTCACCAAAGTTTTGGTGACAATTTGTCAAAATATATTTGTGAAGTGGGGTGTAAATACAGCAACCTCTCTCAGAAAATGCAGAAGTACCTCACATTGAGAAAAAGTCACAGAATTATAGATGTGATGCCATTAATTTAAGCCTAACCAGTCAATTTAAGGAATACCAGAGATGTGGGACAGATAGTTTCAGGGGACAGCTCAACTCAAAAGTAATATCTCAGCTACATTTTTTTTTTTTTTAATGTGGGTATCACTAGTATTTTCTGATGAGGCTAGAATTGAGTGACACTTAAAAGTAATCAGTGATTGAAAAGGTTTGGCTCTCTCTTTAGAGTTCTGAGATGTAATAAGATTCATGCCAGTCCTGCAAGTCACATTTTTCTTTCTCCAGCTGGATGTGGGATTTATTCCAGGCAGAGGCCCAGGGAGTGATATGGCAATCCATCTTAGTATAATTATGTGAGCACTGCCACATAAGATCTGATGCCCTCAGGACAGAGCATGCTTCCAACTGCTTTGTAAAATTATCTTAAATACTTCATCAGGGCAGTTCACATACCAGTTCCATAAGTGCTTCTTTCTAAAGCTCCGTGGAGATGTAGGTGAGGGAATTAGTCCACACCAAGCTCATTTTTGGCACATTGAATTACTTGTGTTGGTATGATACATCTCAGAGGATATATTACATGATGAGATAGGAGTACAAAGTATAGAGTTTTGGAAGTGTCATAACTTTGCAGCAGATTAACCATTTCCTACTATTCACATGGAAACATCTTTCCTTATTGAGTCCTACTGTATCTAGCACAGGCCTCCAATTTCCATTCCTCACTGCTTTTCATCTCCTAATCCTATTTACATTTTTCCTCTGAAGTCATATTAACTGTATGTCATGTTCTTACTTAAATAGCTGAATTGATTCTGCATTTGCACTCATGTTTTGAATTTGAGTGCTGCTGTACCTGGCATGTACCTTTTCCGAAGATTTTTGCTTTTTGGATACCCAAATGCACCAGGAAGGCCAAAGGACTGTAGAGGAAGTGACTTGCATGTGACCAATTTTGAATCTTTTTTGTAAATTTCTCTTCAGTCACTGAGTGCCCAACTGAGCGGGCACCAATGGAAAACTTACGGCTTCTTGGTGAATGAGTAAAACTCACACATACCCTATTGGCATGATTGACACCACTAAATATTCTACATGCTACATTTCCAAGTTTTTAAAAACACTTTTTTTTTTTGGTGTTAGAAGTCATTACAGCTTTGAATGCAAATATAGTATTAATGTGTTTCCATGAGAATGTATAAAAATGTCTCAGAAACAGAATATTCTTCTGTTATATGGTGTAGTAATTCCTGGCAGGCAAACTAATGGTAAGTCCCCAGTTTAAGGAGTGATATATCAGACTGATGGTGGTCAAACCCCTTTAATAGCATTGACATAAGTTTCTGTGCTTATTATCATCAGAATGCATATTTTCTCATTCCTGAACTGTCTTGACCATTATCTAAACTGTTGCAATTATACCAACAGAAATTTGCTAATTTCTTCACTAGGTGGGAACCTAAAGTCCTGCTCACTATTTCATAGTTACTTTCCTGCTAGGCTTTTACAGGAATTATGATAGCATGGGATAACTCTTGCCTGGAATATGGTCCTGGAGACAGAGAAAACCATAATTGTCAGAGTCACTGTAATTAATTAACCTGCCAAGAGAACAAGGAACACAAACATTCATGAGAGTTTTGAAAAAGACCAGGCTGCAGCTCATCCACCAAGGCAAACCTGTATTTAACAGAGCATTCATGAGATTTAGCCAAATGTTGCCACAATTACCTGAACAATTGTTCTCCATCTGATAACCTGTCCCTGCATGGCTCAGTGTTGAGCCATAGAATACCCTCTTCTATTCTACAGGGTATTTACTGAATTCTGGTAGATATTGTATTGAGCTTCTTTTATTATAGTCTTTATCATTCAACTGTTTGCATGCACTCATCTCCTTCAGCTGCCTCTTTGCTCAACTACCAATATCGTTTGTTAAGCTTCTAAATTTTGATGACACCTAAGATGTCGCATTCTCACTGTAAAACCCAACACACACCAAAGAAAATGTCATCATTTAGTTACCTTGTCTCCAGTCATAAGCAACCCCTTTGCTGATTCCCTGTTTTACAATTGTGCAACCATTTTGCAATCTCTTCCAGCAGAAGAGATCCTGCAGCTGAGAGCTTTCCCTGCCAGTAAGGCTGAGGTTCAGGACTATAAGGCCGGATGTGCTGAGCTATTGTTTTATGCAAGATATGTAACTGTTGAAAGCTGTTAGATTACTTCATTGACTTGAAAGCAACAAAGCTTCATTGTATATTTCTCAGTCGTTCCCTCTGAGTTTTCCTTTCTGTCTTGACACCAATGCTTCTTCCAGTCCCTCCAGCCTCTTCCTTAGTTCACAGGCCACAGACATCCCTACCCTTCATTCCCTACCCTCTTCTTCTCAAGGGCCTTTGTTCAAAAGTGAAACGTGATGAAAAAAACAATACTGGTGAAGAGTCCCTCTCTTTGCATTTTAAAGCATAATTCCTTCTGACTTTTATTTAAATGATTTTTTTTAAAGTAAGAATTTAAGGAAGAGAGAGGATGGGCTTGTCTTGAGTCCTCTGAAATGGTAATAATTCTGAATTTTATGTTCTTTAATAAATTTATGCGTCAATTCCTTGGCTGGCTACAAAAGTAAGGAAAAGATCAGGATTTAAGATATAAACACACTCAAGTACTGTCAAGAATGTCATCATTATCCTGAAATAGGATTTTACAGTAAATAAAAAGACAAAAGAAACAACCTACTCTTATTTTCCCCTCTTTATAAGTTAGTTTTCTAAATATTAATGTTACCTTTATTAAAGATAGAATTTTCATACTAATCTCAAATATGTACTTCATCCCTTTTTAGAATATAATACTTCATGGTAGGTACTTCTTATTTCCCCTGCAAAAATCCCTGGAAATGCCATGTCTACTAATGGTATCGTATACTGATAAAAGCTCTGATTCTGATGAGTAAATAACCATGAAAATGAAGTATTTATCTTGATAATAAGTTGTGTGAGGAATCATTTACTTTAATTGTAAATTTATGAGAATGATCACTTTATTATTTCTTCTATATGAAATCAAGAAACCCCTTATGATTTGTTTTGTACCGCCGTTGGATAAACCTCATAATTATGTCCCAGAAGGAGAAAAATAAATCTCTGACTTTGTGGTTTAGCAAACAGACATAAAGTAGTCAAGTCTATCTAACAAACTCTTTTTGAACCAGAGGGTCATCTCTGTGTCTTCTTTGCAACACAAATCCAACCTAGCATAATTCCTTTTCTAGTCTAAGTGGCGTAGATAGTAATGCATGTGATTAAAGTTCTTGTTATTTTAATGAGGAAAACATTCTTCGTTTACTGTATAAGTCATAAGCCAGAAAGTTGCATGTTCATATTCCCACAGTGTGAGCTCATATTACACAATATACTTACTGTCAGGAATGAAGACAAGATAATTATAGTTTTAAGGAAGCATAAATCCACCCTTTCTGGAGCACAAACGAGTAATTAAAGAACTTGTAATTGATTGTTGTATGAAGAGATTTTACAATTATGACATTTACCAGTCATTTCATGTGCTTCCTTCAGAATACAGATGTACTTTCTTAAGAGTTCATTCAGTCACTGGAAACCACCTCAGTGAAATTCCCTGCTTTTGCCACTCTATGCCTTTACACATCTCTAAAAGTTTTCAAAATTTTGTTTAAGCATAAAATGGGTTATATTTTCCCTTCTTATAAAACATTGCACAAGCTAAAGCTGACAACCCCAGAAAGTGAGGTCTGAAGAACATATTTAAAATTACTTCACTCAAAAAGGACAAATGTTACAATACTTAATACAGGCACTTTTATTAAATACAGAGCTGAATTATGGTACTGCTATATTAAAAATTAAAGTGATTGAAATCCCTGAAATCTAAATATATTCCCTTTTTAATGGATGGGGAGGAAAGCTTGGTATATGATCTGTCTCCCATGCAAGGAAAAAAAAATCTATCAAATGATTAAGTCCGGGTTTTTTGATACCAAGACTCTCCATGTAAAAAGAGTCAAAATGTATATATCAACATATCAAATATCATATATATCACATATCAAATAACATTTTCTACTGAGACACCAAGCCAAGAAGAGGGCAGTAATATCATGTCATTTCTTCCAGTCAATGATATATTTTGACTAAAACAACAGCAAATATTTGGAGATACTCTGCTGTATTTGAAATACTGTAACTTAATCTAATCTTATCAAAACTTCATATGAAATAGTTATATTTCAGAATTACTTTTAAAATATCTGAAAATATTATTGAAATTAGTATATCTAGGAGAAGAACAAAACCATAAATACCTGTATAAACCATGTATACCTATAGAAGTACACCATTTAAACCTATATGCTTTGCCTGCATTGCTATTTTTTTGTGTACACTAAATTCCTGCAGAATATGGATTATCATCCTCCATTACTGTGAAGTTTTATTACTTTTCATCAAAATCAGAGCAAAGTGGGAAAAGAAAGAAACAACGCCTCTCCCTAACTAAACTAACTAGAATTTTTATTCCTGCCACAAAGTGCAGTTTACTCCCCAGAAATATCAGGCCATAAAAGTAATCCAAGAGCCTTGTCCATAGAGAAAAAACTTACTTCCTTACCTCAATTCTCTCTGCCTGCATTTACTTGTAGTGTGTTTGCAGTGAGGAATTGGTCTTGGCTGCCTTGGCTACAGCACCATGTTAGTAGAGAAACTGGTGCTTACAATAATATATTTTGAAGAAATTTATCCTGTTCCAAGATGAGATTTCATTTACAATATGAAAGCAGACTGGTGACTGCTTAGATAATTGCCCCCTGGTCCTTAAAGGTGTCCAAAGAACTGTGAAGTCTGTTGGATCTGCTCTGTGCTTAGGATAAAATGTATGTGACTTGCTATTCTTTCATATTTTTATACTAAAATAAAAATATTGAGATTAAGGTTAGAAAATTTCAAGATGCTGCAGTCCAACAGTCTATGTAGTCCATTCTTGCTTTAGAATACAAAGGAGATGATGCAGAGATTTTGGGTTGCCTAGGAAATGAAAGTCCAGCGAAATACTGCAGGAGATGCAATGAGTATTTCAGATATCCAGATGCAATATTTATGTAAATTCAATGTACTTGAAATTTACGGAGAGGTATTTATATTTTCTAAACAAACTCTCTTAACAGGTTTAGGGGTCCAGTGTTGCACATAGGTTTTCAAACAGTAAAACTGCGAAAAGAAAGGAAGGTATTTTTTCATTCACCAAATTACCTCAAGGTCAGAATATAAAGCAAGAATTAAAAGAACACTCTACAGCTGAGGCACGTGTAAAGAGGAAGCAGCACATTGGTAGCACTAGGTACTGCTAATGGAAGAGGGGAATGCAATGCATGAATACAATGCTGGATCCATACTAAGATGCTTTTTTATATTATTTACAGAAAAGTGATGAACCTGCAAGTTCTTCAGAAACATTTTGATCCCCCAAGCTTGCGCACCAAAATCTTCTTATTTGCTGTAAGACAATTTCTCTAGAAGAGATTAGAAATGAGACTCTCACAGCCAGAACATGGCAGTGTTCCTTCACACAGTCTTTCCCCCTGAGCTTGGGGCCAGGCCAGGCATTTTTCTGGGTTGCAAGGTGACCACGACAGTGCAGCACTTACTGACCACATTTGGCTCGAATGCCTTACAGCTGGAGGTTGGATCCTTGAGCCAGTACGTGATGTATTCCCAGCACGGCAGCTGCGTTTGGATTGCTCAGGTGATGAAGTTGGCCAGAGCTGGTGCATAGCAATGGGGTAACCCAGCAAACACACTGTGCAGCCCAGCTCAAATACTACATCAGTGCTGCTGCATTCCCTGCAGACAGTCACTTGTCTGGCAAAGAAACAAGGTTACAGATATAGAGAAGGTTCTATAAGTGCTTAAGCTCCAGTTTATGTTATGAACAGCAGCACCACGTAATTCAGAACTGTCCCTGACTATGTCAAAATGTCACTAGTTTCCTAGCATATGAGGCCACAATGGTGGCATTAGAAATAACATGTTTTTCTTTTGGCCTGAGGGGGAATTGAAATGCCTCTCTAAATAGACCTCACTTCTTGCCATAAACGCTATAGGACACGAGGATTAAAGGTTTTGACTGAAGGCAGCATTCTTTGTGGAATTAAAAAAGAGGAATGAAAAGAAAAGAAAAAGAACAGCGTTGATGTGTAAGAACAGAGTTGTGTTCTCCATTATCCATTGTAAAGTGTAACGCAGTTGTGCAGGTTCACCAGCACAGCAACTAGCTGTGAAGAAAAGAATTCCAAATTATAGGAGTCTTTAAAAATATGAATATGAAATGTGCATATATATCTATATTTGTATATACACACACACATATATACATATGTATATACTTCCATGTGGTTGGCTTAAATAAAGTGTGTGTATATACATGTAAACATACATTTTAGCCATCATCCTGAACCTTTTCTCTTACTTATGTGTAAACTTATTATCTATCTTAGATATCAAAAACAAAGATTAATTGCAAAGTATTTCTTTTTTTTTTTTTAATATCTTTAGACATAAATTAATTTTATCCAAAGGCAGAGGTGAATTGAAAACAAAAATTCTTTTAAAAAATCAAGAGATTTTTTGTTATTACACACAGGGTACAAAATGCTGTTCTTCAGAGAATTAGTGAGCCAAGATTCAAATACTTATCCAGTCTGCATAAACCAATAAACCAACTTAATGTTTGAAATATTTTGTGCTTTTGCACTTGAAAGTACAAAATATTGAGGTACGTGATACATTTATGAAAAACTTATTCAGACATATTAGGAATGTACCTTCCATATAATGATCTGTTAACTTCCTTCAGGAACCACCCTCTGCAATTCCACATGGACAGCCTAAAGATCTGCTTAGAGGTCTCCTTATGTTGGAAGAGTACAAAGGTTGACCATTTACCTATTCTGTTCTCAGCCTGTGGAAAGACCAATCATTTCAAAAAGAAGCAATATTTCCTATCCCTGCTTCCCTGATGTTCTTATTTAAGAAGAAATCTGTGAACTTTTTAAGTGATTCACCCCTTAGTACAGCAAACAACAACACTGCTTGCTAAATACTCATTTTTTTCTTTAGAAGTACCAGTAAGGATGCCCGGTGGGCTCCCTGTAACCCAGGAGCCAGGACTGCTGGGAGCCTTCCCGGGGCCATCAGGGCAGAGCTCATCCCACTGCCTCAGCCAGAAGCAGGGCAGCAGAGGGAGCACTGAAGCAGACCCTGCCCCAGCCTCCAGCCACTTCCCCGGGAAAAAGGATTCCATGACTGCCTGGAGTTGCTGAGTTTGAAAACGTTTACTTGCAGTTTTCTGGTGATCTTTTTTTTCTCAGTCAGGTTGAAGCCACATACACATTAATATGATTATAAAATCAATGATACTTTGTTGAAATTAATTTGATTGGGGATTAAATAATAGTTTAGATCAATTTCAGTAACTTTTGATTTGATGCCATAATTTTTCATTAATGAAAGCAATATCAAACCTATTTCTTGTAATTTACATCTACTGATTTGTTGGACAACATGACAACAGGAGTTCTGTAAGCATCAGCTCAATGCCAGTATCTTATTTAAAGGCAGTTTTGCCTTTAAAGTAGGAAGATAAATTCTTCAGCTGAAGAAAAATACTGTCCAGTGCCCCCCCCAAAAACCCATGACAACAATTCAAATGAATACAGTAAAAAAAAGCCACTTGGATATGAGTGTCAAGATAAACAATCAAGTATTTGTGAAGTTGATACTCAAGGCAAGGGGCATGAAGAGTGTAATTCATGGCCCCTAAATCACTGATTTATCTCTCCCTGAGGCAAGACATTTGGCAAAAAGAAAAAAAAAAAAGAAAGTAGAAAAAACTTCTGAAAGTTAGACATCCAAATCTATCACTTACCTGTATGAATGACATGATTTCCAAAGTTGTGGGTAATTTCAGGTCCCACTGACTTCCCTGTCAATATGGACAAGTCAGAACCTTTGAAGAAAGGCAGATCACATATTTAAGAACTAAAGAGTGACTGAAACATATAGTTACAGATTAAAACTACGTTCTTTTAGCATTGTTCTTCAAATTCTGTATCTCTATAATAAATATTATAGCACAAAGAGACAGTTGTAGGAGCTTGTTAAACTGTGTAAATTTAAAGTATTAGGCATAAGAATGCTACTCATTATCAGGGGGAAGAAATTAGAAAAAGAGAAGTTTGGAATTTGGAAACCGTAATAATAGTCAATCTCTTATGCCTAATACTACTTAATCACAAACTTAATAAAAATAGAAATATACAGTTCCTTTTAGAAAGCTAACAAATATTTCCTGATGTGAACACACTATGGGTCTTGTTAATCACATCCTGATCCATTGCATGCTGTTACATATAGCAGCTGGATTATGCAAGCAGGAAAAAAAGACAAAGTAAAAAATCCCATCTGACCCACTCTTTTTTTTTTTTTTTTTTTTTTTTTTTTTTTTTTTTTTGTTACATTGAAAAAAGAAATAAACAGCAGTGGGTCATACACTTGTCAGAAACCTTTATAACATAGTTCTGGTTTAAGTGTTTATGTTTAACTGTCTTGCTTGTGCAATGAGTAAAAGGGGCCAGAACTGTGGCAACTTTTTTCGCATGCACTTTACTGATACTTTTCTGAAATCACGTGTGGTATGACCAGTTCACATCAAAGTAAATGGAAACCTTCTCTAATTACTGACTCAAAAGCATAATCAAAATCCCTATAAGTGCCACAGAAGGTCTCTTATATTTGTAGTCTTTTCGTTCCCTGCTTAGTTAGAGAATAGCTGAACAGCATAGCGTAAATCCAACTCTTAATTCATGTTTCACATTAAAAAAAAATCCTTAAAAGCAAATAAATCTACAGTACAATTAATTTCCTATAAGCAGGTAGTATTTTGCAAAGCACATCCCAGTGCAAGTCCTCACCCTCAGTCATGGCTTCAAGGCCACTGAGCAGCACCATACACAATGAGAGTCAACGCTCTCACTTCCCAGCTGTTCTGAGTCCTGCTGCTGTCAGCACAGCTGGCTGTGAGGAAGATTGGGCTATGAAGGCTGCTTTAGGTTCTCTGCACTGAACAGAAACAGGTGAGGTGTTCACTTTGGGTTTTTTGAAATCTAGCCTTCCTTGATATGGAAAATTTAGTAAGGAGAAGAATGAATCTTCTTTTGGATCTCTGGAGTTCCCACACCCTCGTGGCACCTGAAATGTACCCAACAAACGTACCCCTCAAATGTACCCCTTTTTGACTGTGCCGTAGTGAGGGCAGCTCAAAGCTTTGAATTCGTAGGACCAAGTTAGCAGCTTTTCAGCACTTTTTATAAGATAATTGCAACTTTTCTTTTTAATTAATTTAGCAAACAAAATAATACAACAATTGGGAAAGAAAAAGCAGAGTCACCCTCATCAGAAGGGGTTCCAATGCATCTCCATTCATTGCTGTGCCTCTATTGATCATCCAGAGAAAAATAGGTACTATGCTCTGGAAAGCTGCAACCCTGGCCTACAGCTAGGACTTGTAGCATAGATGTCACCAAGAGTGGACTCCAGTGTATTGCTGGGGACAAAAAGGGTTAATGTTGTTATAGTCCATGTGAACAGGTGAAGAGCAAGTAGCACAAGAAATTGTTTGCATCTGACACTGCTTAAACCTCCTATTAAAATCCTGCACACAGCACAAAAGTGGCAATTTTAAGAAGACTGTTGAAACTGGAGATGATTCAGAAAAGACTTGCAAAAATAATTTTATTGCTAATGAAAGAGAAGGTTGAGAGGTGACTTGATTACAATGTATCATTCACGAAGAGAAAGAAGAAGTGGGTACAAATGAGCTCTTTAATCTAATGGTGAAAGGCATAATAAAAATCAATGGCTTGACATGGAAGCCAGACAAACTCTTTATCATTGCAGGTCTTTGGGTCACTATGGAATGTCCTTTTATGAACTATTGGTCTTGGCAGGGATTAGAGGCTGCACTCAAATGGTTGTTACAGGACTAAGCTAATCACTTCCCTCTCCTGAGAACTTAAGCATAGCAGGCAAAGCCTCTCTTACCATTTGGTCATCTCACTGACTCAGATACAAGAAAAGCAAGTTATTTGTGATGTTTTGTGGGTAGTTAGTTCATAAAATCAAACCATTTGCCACCACAACAGGATGTGTATGCATGACTATCCCTGTCAGAACCTCGGCTTGTTGAACAAAGGGATACTAAGAGAAAATAGGTTCACACATATACCATGATCATGACATTCTTGGGGTAACAGAACTGCATTTAATTACCCTTCTTCAATAAGTTTGTTGCAACTATAAGTCTTCATTGAATTTTTGCAAGACAGAGATTTTTGCACCTTGAAAGTACATTTTTACTACTTCAAATTTTCTCTTTCCTTCTTTAGTCTTCCCCTGATTTCCTGCTCTCACACACAGGTAGAGCGACCAATTGTCATGGCCAATAGAATATTTCAGGAAACCAAGTGAGGTTCATGTTCTCTCTCTGGAATGATGTGGTGGTCATATATGACCCTCATTTTCTTACCAGCTTGCTTCAGATGAACCACAAATGGGATAATTCTCCAATTCTCAACATGGTGAGACTGAGATGTACAAAAATGCAGGCTTCTCTAACCTGTTCTCTGAAAAATATCTATAGGAAATTTTTACTCAGTTTGAAACTCATGGCTTCTGGATGTTATTTCTCCTGTTGGTCATGGATTTTGCTTAGTTGCCTGTTGCTTATTGAATGAATTGCCTCCCTGCAGGTGGAGAAATATGGACAACATGGTAGTGGTGAAGATTTGCTTTATAATGTCTGTGCAGCTCTTGGAATGGAGTTGTCTGACAAACACAGAGGACTAAAGTGCGTGATTGGTGAGGACAGAATGCATTGTGGAATCTGGTGCTAGTGAAGGGAGCAGGCTGCAGTATGTTTGGAGTACAGTTTGTGAGAACTTTGTGAGGACAGAATCACAGAATTTAGGAATTAAGTTGGAAAAGACCTCTGGAGTCCATCAAGTCCAACCACCTGTTCCAAGGCAGAGACAATGTAGATTGTGCTGTTCAGGTGTTCACAAGAAAGGTCTAATTGTGTGTGTAAACCTCCTCCTTAAAATGAGGATAAGAGCTAGAGACTTTTTTATTTCTAACTTTTTTATTATTGCTCTGAATCTCTGTGGACATAATTCTTCAGCTGTTAACTGAAAAAATCAAATTTGTCTTTAAGCTGATAGAGCTCAGAAGTTTGCTGAATAGTTGTTATTGGTGCTACGATGGCAAAGATCTCCTGATTTATAACAAGCCTTTGGTGTTTGAATCTAGGCTGGAAATTCCCAGTAAATTATCTCCTGATATGTCTTAGATTTAAATACCCAAATGAGACTAGAATATACTTCTGGATCTCAGAACATGGGCTTCCTTTACCCAGGTGAGAAGGCTTTTGTTGGCAGGAAGTGAAAGGGTTTTTAAGAGTGTAAGAACACGAGACTGGCAGCACCACAGGTATTCTTTCTGCAAATGGTGGAGTGGTGGAAATGAACTGGACATTTCTAGAGAGATCCTTCTCTTGTTATCCTCTATATGACTCTGTAATCAAATGGGCAAAAGACTTTTTGAATCAGAGGTATCTCCCAGACTCTCAATTGCCACAGAGAAGCTTTCATGCATGAATTTGCGTCCTTGAACTCATTTTCACTTCAAGATTTGAGATGTGTTTCACATTTTAACTATAACTGGTGTGCAAAATCAACTCTGGCATTTGTCACTAGATGTGGGATATTTTTTTTCAGATGTTCTGGGTTCTGAATTGAAAGATAATCCTTCTTATCTATTTTCCAGTCTTATATGGGTGTAGATACATCTTTCTAAATTGAAGAATCATAGTGTAGTCAGTCTGTCAGACTTTAGAAGCTGCTTCATATCATGATCATTCCTTCTTCCCTATGCTTTTACTTTTGCTAACAGTCTCAGACAGTGCTATTTCATCAGTTTGGATGTGCCTGTAATGGTGAAATTTTGCCTAGTATTGATGGAAAAAATTTACAGATAAGTCTCTGGCATAATGATGCCTAGTATTATTCATGGAACTGATCTACTTCCCTCATTTAGCTTCCCGTCTTACTGCGGAGGAATCATGAGCACGTGTGAAGCAATCAGGCAGACAGGCAGGAACTCCCTTTCCTGTGCTATATATGTGTTCCTGTCACTAAGATCAGTGTTTCCTTTCATACCTTCATTTAATGTTCTGGTGTCATTAGCTTCAAGAGTAGGCACGATGTCCATGAGCTGCTTTCTAGTCTCTCTCAATGGGGAGAGAGGAACAAGATGTGCATGAGGCAAAGGGTATTTACTGTTGGACTGTTACAGAGGGGAACAGTAGAGATGTAGGAGATTTATGAGACTGGAAAACAGGTTTATCAGAAGCAAGTAGAGCCAAAGAATAGTGCTGTTTGTCCAGCTCATGCAAGGATTCAATGATCCCCCCCAAAATGCTAGAGAGAATCAAGTGTGATGGGTCTCCCTAGAAAATGTTCCTGAGTAGAGAAAAACACTGCTGGGCTGTCAGGAAGACTGTCCAGACTGCAGCTGAGGAAGATTGAGTCCCATCTACTCCCCTGAGCCCTTTGCACTGAGTGAAAGTGCTACTAGAAGAGTCATAACCTGTTTCCAGCTAATCCTTCCTCATTCTTTGATTTCCATGTGCTGACTCAGCCCATAAGATCTTCCTGCTCCATTCTTTTGAATATTGAGGCTGATGATAAATAGTTGCTGACAAGGATCATGCCAGCTATTCTCCTCTCAAGCAGCTCGTTGTTATGGGATGCCAGGAATGCCAAAAAAATATTAATTAATTCAAAAAGGACAAATCCAGGAAAAAAAACAAAGAAAACCAACCAACCAACTAAGCAACCAACCAAAATCAGTATCTTTCCCCAAAAAAAAAAAAAAAAAAAAATCAGAAGAATGAGTGAGAAAAATATTACTTCTTCTGTTTTATTACATACACTTTTTTTCACCCCCAAGAGGGTATGTCTGGAAGCAGACTCTGAATGGTTTAAGGAGAAACACTTGCTATAATCCACTATATATTTTATTATATGAAACATATTTATTATAATGAGCAGTCAATAGTGAATAAGATCTTAAAATACAAATATGACCCTAGGAGAAAAGAAGGAGAGCTCATTTTTAAATACCTGGAATAGATAAAACAACCTTAATTTTTTAATGATGGTGCTTTGCAAATTTAGGGCTGAAAATCTTTGGTAGAGAGATAAAAAATGTTGAATAGTTCTTATAAGTAATACAGCAGTAATACAGGTACTGAAAAAATAAAAGACTAATCTAATTTAAAGAATTATCATTTCTATTGCCTTTTTGAAAAGAAATAATTCAGAAAGAGTTCCTTTAAATTCCTGGAATTCTCCAAAGTAATGCTTTTGCTCAGAATGATCTGTAGAGGTTACACGGTTAAAACAGAATACCTGCTCAGAGAAGTAAATTGCTTTAGAATTATGTGAAAAAAAGGTCAAAAATAGGAGAAAATTTTTTATAATCAGAAAGAAGGAGAATGAAGTCCTACAAGCTAAAACTAGTAAGTAAGCATGTCACCGTGTCACTATATTTTGTGTCACAATGTATAAAAAAAAAGTGGATTGTTTTCTTTTTCCTTGGAAACCACTTGGTGCTTTCTGTTACGTCTGAAATTCTTTGACTTAGTGTGTCTACTTTTATTTTTTTCTTGTTCCACTGCATCTGTTCAGCAGGCTCTAGGAGACACTAGTCAAACACCTAGCTAGCCTTTTGCATGGTAGTTAATTAACTTGAAAGCAAATTCTAAAGCACCAAAGAAAGAGACTGAAAGATATTTCAGGCCATTCTAAGAGTGAATGACAAGATTTTATTTCCAGATGAAATTTGTTCATAAGTACAGTATACTCTATGTGCTGGCTTTCTCAGGCATTGCTCAGAATTATTAATTTCACATCAGCTGTTCCAGCCTTGATTTTCACAGATATTTTGCCAGTTAACTGCTGCCTCATAATCCTCCCCTTTCCAGACGGAAATAAAGTAATTGCTGGCTAAGTTTCCTTCAGTGGGCTGCAGACATGAAACTCCCAAAACGTGTCCAGTGTTAACAGGAAAATTGCCCCCTTAGTCCTGTGAATAATTTTAACTTTAATATTCTTTCTTTTTTTATCATAATATTTGCTCATATTTTTAAAGTAAGCTTGAACATTTGATTCCATTTTCTTTTTTCTGAATAACAACTGAACCCTTAGAAAAACAACTCTGTATCATAAGAAAAAGGTTCACTAAGAGCTCACAAGGACTCCATTATCAGGAGACACTTGCAAAAGCCATTTGTGTGAGGTGGAAACTTGAATGAGTTTTGCCACCTGAGAATTGTGGGTTACTGTGCATACACTTGGAGTGTTTTCATTACTTTTATAAAAATAGCTGGTTTTATGATTTTGAATGGGAATAACCAGAAAAAGAGAGCATTCTTGCGTAAAAGAAAATTTTATTGAGCATGAAAACCACTGAAAATAAAACTAACTCGGTATGGTTAACCACTGGCTTGCCAGTGCATCTGGTAAAACTAGTCATAAAGGCACGTATCTCACACCTGAATGATGACAGGGAATTCAGATTAAGTTTTCTGGCTCCACTGCTACCCCTAGCTACTGTTTTGTCAGTACAGTTCCTCTGACAAACTAAATCAGACCAGAGCATAGGGTTGAGCACTGGCATGCCATCATCTGCAGTGTTTACCTTTGAGCTTGCCCTGACATGGGTTTGACCAGGTCAGCTGATACTCTTCCAGATAGTCCCCAAGGCACAGTTCTGGGGGCAGCATGTGTTGAGGAGAGTTTCCAGCAGGAATCTGGGATGCAACCACCCTGTCTGAGGAAGGGAGTTGTTATGTACAGCTCTGTGGAGGAAAGCTGGCCATGCCTCTGGGTCCCAGGGCCTGAGGGGGCAGCCACAGGCTCTGGAGCTGGGCTCCCCCACAACAGTCAGTGCCAAAGTCTGCTCCTTCAAGAGTCACACGCCACTTATTTTCTTTTTTTAAAGGTCTATCTGAGATGGCAGTTATCATTTGTATAACACTTTGTTGCTTTACTCATTGGTACTTACCTGGAATGTGTGAGATTTGGGTTCAATAACCTCATCAGCTCAGCCTCAGGGTATCCAAACCCAATAACTCTTTAATATAAAAATACAGAAGCTGCTCTTGAAGCGAGGAGTGGAATCTAGGTCTGCCCACTCCCAGATGAGTGCTGTAGGCACTAGGCCACAGAGTCATGTTCCCTCTTGCACTCTCTCTTACATCTTCCTTGGATATATTGCATTCCTTCCTCTGCTGACATAGGGTTTCAACAGGAGCAGCCCCCTCCTTTCCCAGCAGTGTGGCTTGTGGTTAATGCAGTCTCCTGGGAGAGGAGAGCTGTGCCTCTTTATCTTTTCAGATGGAGGATATTGACTGAGTCTCAAATACTTCAGCCTCTAAGGAATACACAGAAAGGGAGGTGATGGTGCAGCCATTACCCTTCTTTAGGAGGAGGGTAAATGCTCTCTTGGTGTCAGATCCAGCAAAGTCCCTGCACACTTGTGTGGTGGCACAGAGCCACTGCTGCTCCCTGGGTGTCTGTCACACCGTGGCTGCACACACACGCCTCCTTCTCAGATGGGACAATTTCTGGGTACTTCTCCCACAGAATTTTCCAGTCAATTTCCAGAGACCAGCCAATTAACACCCATGGCTGGAAGGTAAATATGGATTTCTGAGGCTGAGGTTTGGCTCTGTGCCACACCTGCCCAGGCTCTTCCAGGAGACTTATGACTAGCTGGGGGATTATAGCCCCTTCTCTTTAGGAGGTGGAGAAATATCACATCCTGGCAAGCTGTTCTTGTTGCAGTTGCTCACATTTTTATAAATTTGCCTATTTCCTTTTCTGTTTTTGGTTTTGTTTGACTGAGGTGTGTTTTTTTTGGTTTTTTGTTTTGTTTGTTTGTTTTCCCTTACATTATGTTCTTATGAAGGCACTCTTTAACCAAAGAACCTCCTAATATCAGACATCTTCTCCTTGTACAGATGCTTGCAGACAAGGATTAATTCTGTTCTTAAGTCTGGTCTATTTAAACAGATTCTGATCTGTAAGTATCTCACTGTAAGCCTTATTTCAAGGCCTGTGGATCCATCCCACATTGATTTCAACATGGTCTGCTGAGATTAAGTGGTTTAGAATGTGATTTCTTCTCAGATTTCTAGATTTATTTTATATAGTCAGGAGGTGGGAATATCATAGTAAGAAATAACAGCTAAGCCTGTTTTTATTTTACATTATTTATTCTGTGAAACAAAGTTTTTGGGCTTTCAGTTTAAAATTAACAGAATTCTGCTATCTGATGGGTTTTCAGGACTTAAGATGAAATTAGTAAGTAACAATTCAGTAGCTGGGAAGGGTTCCTGTAAAAAAATGTCTCACAGAAAATATAATTTAGTTGGTCACAGTTAGCTAAATGGCCTGGCATCAAATGGGAACTGAAAGTGAATTGACCACTTGCCCAATCAATTTTCCCTCTGGAGAATGACTTAAAGACAATGTTGATGAGGTGCAGAAAGATTGCACTTATGTTATCTCTGACAATGAGATCTTTCAGTGCAACATGTCACAATATAATTGTGGTAGAAACCTATATATTCTCAATAAAACCTAAAATTTGTATACTACATTGAGTGTGCTGAAGTATGCAACTCAATACCTATCACGCGTGTTTTTAAATGCACACAGGTTATCTATAATACATCCTGAGTGTATATTTTATTAGGTCTTCCCACTTAAAAGCTGGCATAATTATTCCAGTTAATACACTTGAAAATGATAAATACTTTACATTTGTTTGTTTGTTTTATTTAGGAACCACACATACACAGACACATTTATTTCTGTCCTGAATTTCTGTATGCTTCGTATGGTCACAGCACTCATCAGCTTGTTAATGATGATTTTGAGCATGCTTATTGGAGTGCCAAACCCTACCATGGAAATAACTGGAATGCATGCTATAGTTGCCATACTTCATCTTCCCTAGGAAATTCAGCTTTATTAAATATATCAAAATCAGGATGAGGTTTTAAAGAGACCTCAGTCCAGCCTTGAATCTTCATCTGTACTCTTAGATAAGTTGCAAAACTCATTTGTGAACACAATCTATGCAAGCAGCACATGCAAACCTGGTAGGAAGATGCCTGACTTTTGAGTTGGTTGCATAAACCTGTTTGTCTTGACAGGCCTAAATTCATATGTACACTCACTAAAGAGAACCATTTCAAAGCTTATTTTAAGAGCATATGCCTAAAAATGATAACATATTTGTTTTATGACTATCATGGTGCTAAAACATGATTATTTTTCTACAGTTGAAATTAATTAATGTATACAATAGTAGAAACATTTATTTCAACTGTAAAAATTGAATTTACTATTGGTCAAGGCCTGTCAATCAAATTGACTTATTATTCACTTGAAACTCATTAGCAGTAGAATACTGTAGTTGTACATTTCAAATGACTGATGACTAGAGCTGTGTGAAATTGCTGCTGAATTTGTCAATTACTGTGCGAAATGTTCATTGTAAAGATAGATTTTCACTCAAAAATCATGGCTTTAAAATAATCTCTAACAGTCCAAGGTTACCTCTTGTGATTATAGCATGTCCCTCTTTTGCCCTTTCTCTTTTTTTCTGCTCCTTCTCCTCTGAAGTCCCAGCGGGACTTCTTTGTGTGGCAAGACGAAGGAATAAATTGATTTGCTGGGGACATTGTGGGACAGTAAAAATCAACTGCTTTTATATTTGGGGTGCTTGGAAGGCTCACTGGCCCAGTGGATCAATCCTGGTGCACATTTTACTGATAAATGACCTTACGTAGTAGAAATCAGAACTGTGAATGTCACTAATGCAGAAGGAGCAGCTGCAAAAGAGCTTGTACCTTTGTTCTGTAACTGCCTTCTGGTCCTTGCTGGTCAGGATGAGTGGAGCAGGATTTGAACTTTTTACTGAGCTAATGATTAATACAAATTCCAGTGTTTGCCATATTGCCCACTTCACAATTAATTAAATTCCCTTGGAGACAAATTAGAGAAGCACTGTACATCTTGGCCACAGACAGTTTTGTGTGGCCAAAACAGTAACAGTTCCTGTAATTTGTCTATGATATAATGAAATTAAGTGATTTAAATAAATTAAAAATGGACCAGATTCAGCTTTCAGTAATTACAAGTCACTGCAGGACTGATACAGCAGAAAATAGCCTATGTGGCTGCTAGCCCAAGCAAGCTCAATGGGACTCTTACTTCTGTCTAGCAGGGTTGAGCTCTGGCAAGCTGAGTAGGTGTAACACTCTAGGAACTGGGGGCATGGTAGTTGTCTTCTGGAAAAACAAAATGTAGAGTTGATATCACCTAAAGGATGTAGAGACATATTCTTGGGAAATTTTCTCAATAGATTTCCATCCTTACATATAGCCAGTTATTTCCTTCCTTACACTGAGGTGCATGACTTGGGAAACAACTGTAGAAGTCATTGCTGAAAGACATCTGTTCCCAGGCTGTAGCCAAAAGAAGAATGGACTCACTCTTAAAAATAATCTTCCAGTTTGAAGAAGAGATGGAACCTGAGTGTCCCAGAAATGTTTCAATGTGCTGAATCGTCCCCCCCACACACCCATCAGGTAGGCAAGCAACTCTGCTTTTCAAGTACAATGTTAGCATCCTATAGTATAAAATACTATACCATAAAATACTATAGCTTGCACTAAAATATTTTAGGGTGAGAACTAGAAATTTTCTGACATTGATTTTGTACTCTTATTCTGACTGCAAATCTTTTTTACCACACTACTGATCCTAAGGAAGCCAAAAGTATTAACAGATTCAGAAAGGACACATTTATTCCAAATAAGCAGACTGAAGGACACAGATCTAACTCAGCAAAACACTGGTTTCCAGAGGATGAGTGGTACCATAGATACAAGTTATCTCAGAGTTGGCTCATTTCTTTTCCTGAGCATCCCCAAGCCATTGTCAGAAACAGGATGCTGCCAGGGTCACCACTCTATCAGACACAACATGAAAGTTCTGCTGACACTAGGCTCATTGTTATTGCCTTGTTAATAGTAACAAAGGTGAGCTACTTTACCATTGTAGCAATTATAGTGAAGTCAGGTTTAGTATGAGATAGTTACTACTTATCCTGTAGGATCATTCTAATATGAGTTTCTATTTAGACTAGTTGTCTAAGAATATTCCTTCTTCTAGGAAAAAAAACCAGCAAACCAAACCAAAAAAAACCAACCCACAAAAATGAGATAAGGAGATTTGTCTAGAATTCTTTTCAAGTAGGTCTCAAAACAACATCACATTTAATCAATGTAGTGTAGCCAATAAAAGATATTGTAATAGAGAAACTGAAATTGTCATTATCTGGTAAACTATAATGGCATTTCCCACTTTTCAGTTGAGTCTAATTTAACTAGCATGTTTTAGAATAGAAAATACATCCGTGAATTCTCTTTCATATTTCATTTTTCAGTTTGTTCTTAACATATTTGTGAAAAGGGACAGAAAGGTTCAGAAAGATTCGCAGCATGCCTTGGCTGAATTTTAGTTGGATACTGATGCCACACCAAGTTTTAAGTGACACACATGATGAATCCAAGCAAAATGTTGGCATGTACAACTGTTTACCTCAGCCACAGCAACACTACTCTGCATAGGAATGAGAAACTGTAGAGTTTCACAAGGTTCCACATTAAACTCTGAGGTGCAGCTATATTTATATATATATCACAACAGTATAAAGCAGTGCTACACCCAAAGACTTAGCTGGTTGAAAATGTAAGCACTCAGGCTAATTTCTTTTGGGATTGTGGGCTTGACTTAAGCACATATGTACAAATCCATGCACTGTGAATTCAGTGAATCACAATGATATGAAGAAGAGATGGAAGCTGAGTGTACCAGAAGTTTACTTTACTGACAATAAACAGAACTTTTCAGGTTTTTAAGGCAAGGAACAGGGGGAATTGAGCAGGTGGAAGCCAGCCCCAGTCCCACTCAGGGAAAAGGTCTGGGGGTTCTTCTGCTGCCTCATTGCCCTCTTTTGCTTTACCCTCAGTGATGGCACTCCGGGTGGATCCCCTCTGCACGAGCTGAGCTCGTTCCCAGGCACGGCGATTCAGCACGCAGAATTCTTCCTTTGGAAGACAAGGGCGACCCAGCATGCAGGACACCTTCCTGATGCTGAACTGGTGACAGGGACCTCCCTGATATATCTGTGCTGCATTTGGAGGGGAGTCAGTGGTCAGGACCTTCCATCCTCAGTGAGCCTGGTAGCCGAGTGCTGCTCCAGACATGCCCAAACAGGCTGCTCATGGGCTGCCTGCAGGCTGGCCCTAGGCAACCTGACAGGCAAGAGTGTGCAGGGGAGAGTACATGCGAGTCAGCTGCTCGGGTGCACTCCTGAGACTGCTTTCTAGCAGCAGTGTAGAAATAGCTAATGTAGGCAATTATAACAGGAGCAGATCTTCACCTTTCTGAAATGAAATAAAGACTCGAAGCAAATCTCAGATCTGAAGACTGACCTCTCGTTTCAGACTCTAGTAGGATGCCTTCCTATCTGCAAAGGATAATCACAACTAGCCAGAGAGAAAAGGTCTGACTGTGATGTTTAATGCTCTACAGGGTCTGGTAGCCTCTAAAACAGGAAAAAAGAGTAAAAAAGAAGTAATTTTTTTCTTTGAAATGAAAGCCTCTAGACCAGACCTGAAAAACCAAAACTAATATTTTATACCGAAATACTCTCATTTGGTGATAGCAAGCTGATTAAAAAAACCAAACCAACCCCCCCAACACAACTCAACTCCCCAACATATGTATAATATACACATATTTGCCAATGTTTAAACTTTAGTGTGATTTTTCAGTGTAGTTCCACTTAAGTTGCTCTAAATACTTTAAAGCGATAAATCAAAAGTATTTCATCCCACTGAGAGAGTTCTTAACAAAAGAAAGAATAAGGAAATTAAAAAGTGTAACTCTAGGAAAAACACAGACATTCCTTGTTACCTGTGCAAGAACAACAAGGGCCTACAAACAAGTACAAATGGCAGCTTTTTGAATATAAAACATAATAAGCAATAATCAGTATCTTATAGCATGATAGCCAAAGGCAGTGACATTTGAACAGCATGTCTTCTCTAAGCTTAGCTAGCTTGGTAGTGCATATCTGCAAGTGCTTAGCCATGTTAACATAAACCCTCATTAGACAGGATTAAGCAAGAAACAGTGACAAACAGGGTGGACACTAACCCTCTGAGGAACCAATTCAGGCACTACACACTAATTATCCTTTTAAATTACTTTAGGATTCAGGGAATGAATATCAGTGTATGTGTATATGACTACATGGGGAATTGTGTTTTACATACTACAACCTGTTTGTTTTTTGCAACAGTTTTAAAGTTATTTCTCCCCCATTATCCATTATCAAAACCTAAAAGTGTTTATTCTTAAGAATTCCAGGGTAATGATGAAGTAAATTATGATATTTAGATGTTTTAGCTTCTTCAGGAGAAAGCATCCAGGAACTATGTTCCATAAATGCCTCTTAACAATCCATTTTGCTAGAGCAATTTAGGAACGGTAATAGCCCCAAGTTCAAATAATGTGAAGTTCAGTAGCTTTCTCTGTAGACTCCATTATGAGAAATCCCAAGTAAGGATGACTTAAAGAAATCACAGAGCAATTTGCTGATTCAGTGAATTGTATTCTGGCTTTTGTTTGTTGTTTCTTACCTTCTTTTCAGGTGTTGAATTTATATTTGCTGTTTGTAGTTATTGTAGTGGTTCTTATTGCAATTATTTGTTGAATTTGCTTCCAATATTTTTCTGGAAAGTAGAATTAACGCTCCTACAGTAACCATCCTAAATTAACCCTCCCGCAATTCTCAAACTATATTGCTGTCATGAAGGTAAGTTATAACGAACTACAATATATTCTGGGTCTATAGTGTTGATTAGCTGATATTTCTTTTTGAAGCAAATAAATAGAAAAACTTTGGTTCTACTGATGTTAAATGTCTCATACAAATTGTATTAAAGGAATGTGATTAAAAGAAAAGTGATAGAAAGGTGATAAAATAGTAAATTCTTCCTCTATGTACTTGACAAAACCTAATTTTTACATTTATTGGCTTTTTATCTTTCCCTTTTACCAACATTTTTTTTCCTTAAAAATAATCTGAGTTAGCTTATTTTGTGAATATCATTTTTTGAATGTCATTTCATCACCATTAATGTAATTTCATCAGTGTTGACAAAACAAATTTTATTGTTAATAGGTTAATAGGGGCTTTGCATTTGAGCATTTTACTTTGGAGCAATGCATTTTACTGTGGTTTTATTTGACCTCTTTGAACAGTAAAAATAGTGCATCAGAAAAGCTTTTACATCTAAAACTAAAGTTAAGCAATTAGTAGTAATATTACTAAAATATGGCATCACTTTTTATTGTATAACAATGGAAACGTTTCAAAGTGCTTGCAGATGCATAAGTTTGATCTTCATTTTTTGTTACTAATTTTCATAAGTCAAATTTTCAAGGAAATCTTATTTTGGTGGATAAATAAGAGTGACAATATTTTTGCATGTTATTTGACTAATTTTATAAATGTAATTTCAGTGTGAATCTGCATTTCTTACAGACAAAGAATTAATCAGAATTGCACACAAAAATCTTGTACCCTCAATTCTGACTCCATTAACATAGAATGAAATTCTAATCTTCTCACTTCTGACATCAGTGTTATTTCAGATTTATCTTTTACAAAATTCATACCATAAGCTGAAAGAAAAAGAATTGAGGTGGTTCCCTCTTTCAAAATCTCTTATTTCAATCAGCAAATGAATTTTTAAAATTTGTCTTTCTTACTCTTTCTGTATTAAGTAATGAATTTGACTTCATGGACCAGAAATTCAACAGAAATAAAATAGCAGCAACATATACAGAGAACCCAGATGTATATAGAGAAACAGAACCTCTTTTACTTCAGCCCAGTAGCTAGGAGGTAAAAAGCATTTATTAGCACTGATTGTAGCAAGCATGGCCCTTAGTTTAGCATCTGTAGGAATATTATGCATGACTATATCTGTGGGAGAGAGGAGAATCAGGATTAAAACGTGGATGGAAAGGTGGTTGAAAATGAAAGAAGAAAAATGCAAGAATGCCCTTTGGTAGAATCCATTATCCTAAACCCCAGTCTTGGGAACATGAGAACACCCTTGGCATAAACATTTGTGTTGAGGTCAAGTGGGATTAGAAGAATATATATTTGGATGCCTGGGGCTATGTCACAAAAAGAAAATATTAATTAAAAAAACAAGCTAGAGATTTTACTTGCCCTCAAACTACATTTTCTTTTAATTCATTCTTTAGCTTTTTACAGTCAGTGGACTTGATTTTGATCTCATTTGTATTGGTTTAAATCAGAAAAAGTCAGTATAAACCAGCACATTGTTCTGATATCAAATCAACCTAAACAAGGAAAGAGTCTTACTTAAAGTATGTTGCTTAAGTGCAGCTGGCTGAAACAAGGCTGCACTTGCATTTATTGTAAGTTAGGATTTAATAGCACTAATCTGCCATGTGAAAAAAGGCTGCTTGTAGGGCTGAATTTCATAAAGCAGCTTGGTTTGGATTCAGGGTTGAAGCCTGTGGATCCCTGGGAGTGCTTGTAGCATGGAGGTCACCTCCAGGGCTTATTTGAGGCTTCAGGACAGGTTAACCATAGCAGGTGGGCATGTGCTAAACATTAAGAATTTACTTTCTGGAGGACTTCTTCCCAGTTTGAAGCTAAGGATACACAAAGTTTTTCATGAATCAAGCCTGCAGTGTCCAGTTAAAAACTCTGCTGAAGATAATGGCAACCTTTGATTTCATCAGTGTCTGTCTAAATTAGGAAAAGATGCTGCTTATCTGACCTGACCTTTTCCTAATCTACATATGATAACAGTTGCACATTTTCTCTCAGATGGGCTGGTCAAGATCAGTTAACCACCTGGCCTCAGCTCTGCTGCCACAGGACTCGTTATTTTCTCAGTTCCAAGATATGCTGCTGTGTGTTTGTGCTGGCTACTTAGGGGAGGCTTTAAAGAGCCACAGCTGCTAAAACAACACATCCTCAGGCCTTGTAGGCTCCGTAGTGAACAGAAACAAATTGAGCTGCTGTGGGAGTTGAACTGGGGTAGGTCACAGAACCAACATGTTGCTTGCTAAAGAGGGAGAAGAAGAGATGAGAACAAGTGTACCTTGATCAGAGACTTGCATGTGTTTGCTTATTAAAGTTGATAAAAGTATATTTCTATGCAAATATATTTTGTTGTTTTTACAGTGTGATGTCAAAATATAAGGAGTGTTTATTGCTGTACTACTAAGCACAATTTTGGCCCATAGCCTGCAAAAATGTTCTTCCATTTTGTACCTACTTAAAGCAACATTCCACCTGTTTAAGAATTTGCCTTATATTTCATAGTTATTATTGGGAATAACAGAAAAACATATTCTTTTAACATTTTGTAGATTGTGCTCACTTATTTTAATGGTAAAGTATAATTATGCATCATTAGCTGATGAAGGGACTGCCTCAGGAGGGACAATGAAAGAAAAGGAAAATTTGAGTACATTCTTACACTACTTCCATTAAACAAGTTTGAACTAAATTCAACTGGAGTATCATTAGCTGAAAAAAGCTCATATTTTCAAGCTACAGAAAGTATAGTGCATTAAATAGATTAGTTGATCATTATTTAGAAACCAAATTGCTCAATGAACATTTCATTTTCTTAACAGAACTGATATTCAACTTGGCAATTTGTATAAACAATATGTATGTTCTTAATGTATATGTTTATCTACAATAGTAAACATAAGCAACCTTTTGCCTATCATATAATGCCCCTAAAGGCATTATGGGTTAACAGTGATTTAATCCCCTTATGCATGCATAATATGACAAGCTTTGCATAAATGATAATAAATAATTGGTATATATAAATAATTCATCATTTATTTTTGCAGTAGAAGTAGAATTCGTAGACATATTTTAAACAAAGGGAATAGCAAACATGATCTCAATCAGGAAAGGGGTTAAATCACATTACACAAAACAATGTTTCAAATAATCAAGACTCATGCATGCAACATATATTTTTATTTCTTTCATTCTAGTATATTATATTGCCAACTTGTTCTCAAGTATGGAACAATACGTATTTAGCACTATCATAAAATAATGGAAGAAGTAAATCCTATATTGGGTATTTAATCCAAAACAAGAGGGAATAATATGTCAGAAAAAATAAATGCATGTACTGTGCTCTCTAGAAAATTGGACATTTCGGTGGATATTTTTTTATCCTGGAATCAGTTCTGCTGTTTTGGGGAGATTCCTCTAGCCCTTCCAGTGCAGCTAATAGCTGATAAAATTCTATAATGTAATTTTTTAAACAGCCATTTCTTATTTAAGAGCATTTCTGTGATTACACAATAAATTGCTAATTAGATTAGTTTTTTTCATTACATAATGTCCTAAAAAGGGGGAAAAAATACAGTGTTACTCTAAATAGGGAATAATTTTAATAGTTAAGAATCATTAAGATTTCAAGATTCAATGAGTATAGCAGCAAATTAACTTTAAGGATGTAATGCCATCCTTATTCAGCAAGGCAGTCAAATATGCACTTAAGTTAAGCACATGCATCAATCTCATTGACTTTACGTTATTCTCTCCAGAGTATATTTCTTTTCATTAGGAAGACACTGGCTCTTAACTACCATCAAACTGCCGACTCAACTTGCTTCAATAAGTCCCTGTGAAGCTTCTCAAAGTCTTCTCTAATTTTGACCAATATAAAGAGCACCGGCATTTGCAAATGTTGGCATGTCATTTCTTAACCCTTCCCGCTGAAAATTGGTTTTGTAGAGATGTATGTATCAAGTAGGAGTGATCACAGTATATAAGGAGATTAAAAATCCTGTGACAAATGAAAGCCCCCCAATAATTGTGTTTGCTTTTCCCACTGATATTTAATACTGTTGGTTAAGGAACTGTGAGGTACCTAGCTAGTAATGTATTACTCTCTACCAAGAAAGGGCATTATGCTTAGATTCTGACTTTTAGCTATTTTCCAACCAAAAGCAGAACCTGAGTTCTCACCTCATGAGTGTTTAGATATATAGAAGAAGCTATTTTGAAAGTGCAAGTTAATATGTTTCTGTTATTTCCTTGTAAAGCAGAGAATTTTGGTGCGCGCAAATTCGCCTTTGTTACTATCATGTCATGGCCACTCAGTTGTTTCATTATACATTATTCATTACTTTTCATTAGTTTCAACCAATTTCCTGATATTAATTCATAAGTCCCAGAAGTTTCCCTACTTCCCATTTAAAATTAGATAAGAACTCTTGATACTATCTGATATAGTCGCAAATTTAAATAAAATATTGCCATTTTTTGGTTTTGTTTTTCTAGCAACTCACCTAGAGTTTAAGTGTTTTGGTTTATTATTTTTCTTGGACCTCTCTCCTGACATTGCAGCATTTGACTATGCCCCAAAAGGCATAAGACTTAAAAAGCTTCTTGCTTAAATCCAACATATCGAGTCTCAACATTCCTTCTCATTTGCCATCTGACCCCAGAGCCATCCAAAATCCATAGGTTTGTTTTTTCTTATGAGTTCAGCTGCCTTCACATCGAACTGCCTGTCCCTGGGCCCTGCAAGAACTGCCTTTTCTCTGGGGATTGCCCAGCAGTTTAGGCACTCAGGTAATATTGGAGAGCTTTCAGGCTCATATTTCCTCCACCTACTACACCCAGAGAGGTAGACATTTTTCAGGAACATGTAATGATTTGGCCCACTGCAAAGGGGCACAAATGCAACAAATATCAACATTATCCAACAGCTCTGTGATCAGAGCATACACACAGGATGTGGGACACCTGTGTTTCATTTCTTCCTTCTCTTGTGGATCATCTGCACCAAAGCCTATGATTTATGTGCAGAAGTCGTGGTTTTGATTTTTTGTGATGTATAACACGTGGTGTGGGGTAACAGATTATTTCAGTAAGCAGAAACAGCAAAATCACAATTCTGAGGCAAAATTATTTCAGATTTGGCCTCCAGCCTCTGATGCAGTGCGCGTTTCACTGTTCATATGAAACAGTGATTGGATCAGGGTGTGTGACCTGCTCATGTTGTCATGCTTTGCAACCTGTCTGTGCCTGTGCACTCACCTGAACATTGAAAAATGGAAGATCATATCCCTTCATTTCCAGGAAAGAACTGGGATCACATCCCATACCTCCTGTTGTGTGGAAAAAACAATAATGAGAAATTTTTTCCTGAGACTTTACAGAAATCAGTTCTCTAAGACAGGGCACTGCTGGACAAAACCAGGGCCAATGCCAGTGCACAAAATGTTCCAGGCATGGTGAGTTGGGGAGTGCAGGTGGTAGGACCAAAGCAATGAAGGTTTGTATGGCTGCAGCTCCACAGCATGTCGAAACTTAAAATTAATATGCCTAATCCTCCTTCCATCTTCAAGGCCTTTCCTTCTGGTGAGCTGCAGGTTCAGCTCTATAACATGGTAGAAAATACGTTTCTTTCCTTTTCTTGGGGAATTAGTTCTCTGCCAGGCAGTGAAATCACTGAGTTCAATAGTTCCTCCAACATCATAATGCAAAGGATGGGGCAACAGGATGTGTTCAAGTGAGCAGAGGATAAAAAATGGTGAGATAGCTGTTAGATCAACCCAGCAAGTATTCCTTAGCTTCACCCTAAGGTCAAGGCACAACCTGCTCTCAGTGTCTCCTGTTGACAATAGGAAGGAGTTACTTGCCAGCAGGCTGATTTTTGGGACTCCCTTGGCAGGCATTTCTGCTGAGCTGAGCTCTGTTCTGCTCTGTTCCAGTGAGCAGCTAGGTAACTAGGTTTGGGAACATTACAACACCAATAGTGCTATAAAATCCAGACCCTTGTAGGATCTGCTCTGTAACATGAGAAATTGTTTTGATAAGGTAGGATGATGATTCCACATATAAATAAATTATTTGTTTTTCCTGTATTTTCTATAATTTTTTTTTTCTTTTTCCCTTCTTTTTTTCTTTTTCCTTTTTTTCCCACAGAAGTCCAGTTCTTAAGCATATTAAAAAGTGGTTGTTGCTTCCATTAAAATAAAAGTTGAAGAATAGCAAAAAAATTCCTTGGAAGCTTTTGCTCCTGATATACCTCAGCTTTGCAAGACCAATATCTTGATTTTCAAAAAATAAAATTAACTTTAACCTGAAATCTGGGTAATGTTATTTAATGCAGTTGTCTATATCAAAAGTTACCTAAACAACATTCTATTAATTATCTCTAAATGTTAACTTTCAAGATAATTGATAGTAGCTGCTAATATCTTTGCTTTCCCTGGATATCTTTGCTCTAAGAAGAAAGAAGTCATTAAAGAAAGTCATTAAAATTATGTGCAAAGAGAAAAACCTGAGTAAACATCTAATTTAAGTTGAATGTTCTCTTAAATTGATCACTTCTTAAGTGTTTTTTTTCCTTGAGGTATGCTGAATAACAATATTCAATAACAAATACCCAAGCCTTGCAGCAATAAGTAAGAGCACACATGTAGGTTAGCATTTGGCCTCCACAGTGGCTTTTCCCCTCAAGTATTATTTCTTTTTTAGCCATTTAAAAAAAAACCAATGCAATCATGGACGCCACTTACAACCTACACAGTGGAAATTAGAGCCTTTTAGGGGAAAGATATTTGGCTGATAAAAACCTAGCTCCTTAAACTTCGGTGCGACATAATATTTCTTTTGGCAAGGGGTCACTGGTGCTCAGCATACATCATCACTAACTTATTAGATCTTGAGGCAATTAGCTGAAAACAAACAGAAGAGACAAGCCCTGTATTGAGCTACAGAAACCAGAAGAAAATAGCCCATGGCACTCCATTATTCCAGTGCCTCATCAAAGGCTATGCACTGGCTGCAGTTTAAAGAAAGGAGAGTATTGTTTTCATGTAACATCTATACAGTTTTGGGACTTTACCTTGTTATTTTTCTCCTGCTTCAAGTTACATCCAAACTTGCCTTGTTATAATAGGGCAGTGGAAAGAACTTCTCAGTTTCTACCTAAAACACTATATGCAATGTGTTGCTTGATTAGCTAAGGATTAAAAATCCAATTAGGTCCTCCCTTTCCATGGGAAATCACACGAGGAATTTTGAGAAATATTACTGAAAACCACTGCGTAATATGATTGACTATGAAAACATGCAGCAAAGGAAGAACTGACATCTAAGAAGCCCATGGAATCATCTAAGCAAACTGACCTTTACCATTTGCAATGTAAATATGTACTTCTGAATTCTAGAAATTAGTTGAGAGGTATATTTTACTAGTTTCAATTAGAAATAAAAAATTTTTTCCCTACAGAAAAAGATAACTACTTAAAAGAAAATATGAATTACTGTAAGCATGACTCAGGTAGAAGTTATCATTGGGCTACAAGAAATTATGTGGGTTTTTTAAGTAATGTGCTACACAGAGTGTTAAATATGGTTCAAAATAACAGAATGTGGCTTCACTTGTACATAGTAGATATGGATTATGATGCAAAAAATGTGTGATACTTATTTAAAAAAAAACACTTTTTAAAGAATGAAAACTTAGTTCATTGTTTTCAGAAAAGGAGAGTGATTATTACAGGTACCTGGCTGTACTTACCACTTGTTTATTTCTGGTTATTTAATAAACACTCCTCTGTGTATGCCAATTGATCTATACTAGAATCTTGCATACCACTAGTTTACTTTAGGCATGGCAAATCTGTAAATTTATTTGCATTTTAAGAAGCTACATTTTTTAAGTTAAAGTTTTATAATATTTTATGGAAATTTCAGGGAAATCTTTTATTTAGAGCACTGAAAGTATTTTAAATATGCAGAATGCCAATATTACCTTCCTTACATCTTTTTTTTCCTCTCTTCCCCACCCAGAATAAAAACCAACCAAGCTACTCCAAGCACATAAACTGAGCTTCTTGACAATATAAAGTCCTTCTTTGTATCAGTGTTGAATTCTGAACTTAGAGCCAACAAAATCTATCTCTGAAGGCACGTAACATGATGGTGTAGGGTGTAGCATGAACAGCAATGCCATCATTTTACCCCTTCCCCACCTTCCCCACTTTCCTCTAGCTTAATGATCAAATGATTTGTAGACTACCTTGCTCTTGGTGTAGGGTGTGCCTCAAAGCATTCTGCACTCTCTTGGCTTCTGGATCCAGCCTGGGAGGCAATTAACATCTACTGCCCTTAATTATGCTGAAAAGCTACGAAGAGATTAAAAGGAGTCAGAGCAGTGAAGGCCATCACAGTGGTATTTATTTCAGGATGCCTCATCTATATTTCACTTCCGAGACAAGACTGAGGCTATAAGTACTTTTCCATGTTCTGTATTAAAAAAGAAGCCAATTCCTTTCTCATATGGGAATGTAGTGAGACTCCTAATTGGAAAAAACAACACATGTTGCTGAACACAGAGTATGACTTTTAGCTTTCTTTGTAATTAATGTTTATAGAAATTGTAGTGCTTAAAATAAAGCTAAAGAGGAAGAAAGAGCCATGAAAACTAGTAGCCTATATTCATTTTAAAACCCAGTTTTGTTATTTGCGATCTTCCCCAAACAACACAAACATTAACTTAGCTTTTTCCCCATAATAATATCTCCTTTCCTATTGCTTATTTACTATTGCAGGTCTGTATCTTTCATCTCTTCAAAGTCACTGGAGTGATTTACAATAGTCTTATCAATTTCATGTGAATGGTACACGGAATGCTAGGATTTGGTCAAATTCTTTCCCACAAGAGGTTTCAATTTGTTCATCATTCCCTCCTGGTATCTGGTTTCAAGACACGATGTGCAGAATTACCTTTAGTATCAGTTCTGCAGATACAATGCATTAGCAGAGAAAATTAGACACAATTCCTTTTAGATCTGATGGGCTGCCGTTGTCTTTAAGTTGTCAGGGTGTCGAATTAATGGCAACTGGAGAAGGTTGCCATGACTTAAGGGATCACTGTAAAAGGAAAAACAATCCTTTATATCTTTTCTGAAAGAAAGGAAAGCAGCTGTTACACATCGTTCTGCTGTGAAGTCCCCCCCACCTTTTTACTTTGTTATGCTAGTAGAGTAGACGTGTATATATATATATACACACACATACATATAGATATAAAATTCCTTCTGTAAAATTAAAATAAAATAGCATGTATGTGGTAACTTTAACTTAAAAAGCAGAAAATATATAATTTTAAGCTTGATCAAATAAACCTTTTTATGATGTCTAACTTTTTAAAAAAGCCTGCTCTCCCCAAACAACCTGAAAATATAGTTTCTACCCAGTTGAAACCATGTATCCAATTATTATAAAATCTCATAAATATAAATGTACAAGTGGCAGCAATTGCTTCTTGTGAAAAAGAAGTCAAATCACACATGCAATAGGTTTTGTGCACTGTTACTGGTTATATTTTCTCTGTTCATGATTATTTATTTGTTTGTTTATTTATGTTTTAGAAAGTTTTGGAACGCTGGGTTTTTTTCCTTGGAATTTAGAATTGTAGTTAGGCACAACTTTTTTATTTCTGCAGGAGAATTGCATTCTTAGAAATGTAGTTTGAAAATTACATCCATACAGACACTAGAATTTCACAAATGATTCTTGAAAGGCTGTCCAAGTGGTCAAAGGCTTTCTGTGGGCACAACAAGGAATCTTTGCGTAGACCCTGATTAAGGGTGAGAAATTTGTGAGTCAGAAATCCTGGATGTATGCTTGTATAAACTCAGTGGTTGAAAACTCTTCAGTGGGTAGAAAGACAGCAAATACTATTAAAGTCCTTAGATGGAGAAAGCTAAAATGTGCAGGTGATCTCTCAGTTTGGACTTAAATAGCCTGGTCTCAGTCTATGTAGCCATCAGTTCGTTTGGGCAAGTTTGTGTGTCATCTTTTCAAAACATTTTTAACAATGTAAATTGGGTGGAAGAGCATAGCGTGTATCTATCAGTAAGTATGGATGCTATCAAAAGAAATTTATATGTACATACAAACAAACTAAAAAGCTACAGTGGTATTATGTAAATAATAGTAGTTTTATGCTCATCTCACAACACTTCACTTACTTTACTTCTGAGAAAGACTCAGTAAATACGCAGACTTTTCCATATATCTAGAAGAACTGAATCTTTAGTGTGTACTACTGCATATCCACTAGAAGCTAAAAGCCCTAAAAATCTTCCACCTTGGGCCCCAGAGTAAGGGTTCTTAGGGACTGCCTGGTTAAGCACCCATGCTGAGCTCATTTGCTAAGTTAAAGTCATGTATTAAATAGGATTTTATGAAGAGCATAAGTCACAAGTTAAGTAGGATTTTATAAATCAAAACAAACCTGTCAAATTGCATCTGAATTGTAAAGTATATTTTAGAAGTTCAGATGTAATGTGTTCCACATGTCATATATGGCTGATTAAATGTGCTGCCATAATCTGATTTAACAGAAGTTTCAAAGGAGTACCTGGGTGTACCTGAGGTATTTTGGAGTGAAATTGCCATGTCTACATGAATGACTGAGAAAAGCTATCCCCAAAAATAAGATTGACAATGTTGTGGTCTTATGCAATTGAAATAAAATTATTCACAGCCTCTGATGTTAATTTGATATCAGAAACATGACTCTCTGATTTCCTGCCTTTTATAATGAAAGCATAAACTGTCTTTCATGAAAAAGAAAATCTTAGTTATAATCCTTCTTCAACCTGCTTCCTCATATTGAACAACCAAACTTAGAGGTAGTGAGCCTCAGCTAGATCATTTCCCCGATCCTATTTATGGGCTAGATGTTGCAAGAGACAGCTGATAACCACAGCAACTTTGTAAAAATCCATCACTCTTACCAGTATCACAAAACATCTGCTGTTGGAAGCACTGTTTTTCTCACACCTCATGTTATCTCTTAAAATAAAGACAAAAAGCCAGGAAAATAGGAAGGCTTTGAGGGTCAAAATGCAAAAATTGCAGCCCAAAAATCTTACATGAGGTAGGTGACTGCCTAGCTCAATAAGAACTTCTATTCACAAACTGCTTTTCATTCCAAAGCAAAAGCTTCCCTGAGCTTCCACTTCTGTATTCTGTAATAGGGTTATATTTACCCTGAGGAACTTACTTCTAGAAATTAAACAGACAACACCTTAATCACCTCAAGCATAATTGAAATTATAGAGGAAAATCTGGAAATTAAAAATAAACTAACAACATTAGTGTATTCACAAAAGAAAAAAGGAATTTCAGAAGCTTTTATACACCATTGAACCCCTACCAGCTGCATCAGTCAGGAAGGAAGTGGGAGATTTTACTGTGTTTTACATGATGTAGAAAGGGTTCACTCTTGCACTTTCTGAAGAAATTCCTCATACATTGATTATCGGGTAGTCCAAACAAAAGAATTCACCCTTCCTGTAGCAAAAATAGAAATGAATGCTAGATCTATGCAATCAGAAGCCTGCAGGTAAGACAAGGCAGCAGTCTAAGAGTATGAAAAAAGCACAGACAGTCATAACTCCACATTTTGGTTTCTGCTCTTAGAATTACATCCATTTTGTGTGTTAGTTTTATTCTGATAACTTTTTGATGTAAAGCAATGTAATTAAAAACTATATGAGATTTGGGTGCTGACTGAGACATTTAAGCTTGAATTAATCTGGACTGATTTTTACCTTTTCTTTTTTGCTGATAATAAGTAATGTAAAAAATTACAACTACTGGTCATCTTTTGGGAAAAAAAAATAGAGGAAAGGTTACTTAATTCTTGGGAATAGCAAATGTAAATACCAGTCTTTAGGAGGAAGGCTATAAATGAAAGGTAATGCTTGAGAACATAATTTGTATGACCAAACTCTAGAAATGCTAGAGCTTCAATCAGATTGCCACTCACTGATTATCATCTAGTTTCATCTAAATTTCTACTTAACATAGGCTTCTATCTTTGCTCAGCCCTGTTTCCACAGACACACTAGTGGAAAAATGCAGCCCTAATTCTGGGTTCAGAATCTGTTGTGGATATCAGACTCCAGAAAGTTAGGCTTTCCTATTAAATTATTTATTATTTTATTGAACTGGAATCTTAGCCAAATGGTCAAGTTGTTAAAGCTGAAAATAATTAGGAAGGACATCTTTTGAAAGGACTGAGTCACAAAAAATAAATAATCATATGAACGCTTCTGATAACATTTCACTATACTCTAAAGTGCCAGGTTAGAACCAAGGAAAGAAGGAACCAGGGGTTATGCAAACAACAGTAAAATTAGGATGAAAGCAGCTAGAAAAAAAATAAAAACATGTATAACTGTTGAAAGAAAGGAGAATTTAATTGCAACAAATACAGAAGCAAGGAAAACCAGAACACTGGTAAAGGAATTGAAAGGATACAAGGAGAAAAGAATATTTAGCTGTGAAGAAGATATCTTTCAGATCTAATACAAAAAGAATCTTTTAATAATTATGTGAACAATAGGGAACTCCTAGGAGTCTATATGAAAATGAACAAAGGCAGGAAAGGGTAAACAAGAAAAATGGGGTAAATACAGTCATGTTAACCTGACATCAGTCCTGAGGAAAACAATGGGATGACTGGTATGAGACTCGATTAATAATGAAAGGAGGGAAATATAATTAATGCCAATCAATGTGGTTTTATGGAAAATAGATCTTGTCAAACTAATTTGATATTTTTGTGAGATTACAAGTTGGGTTGATAAGGTAATAATGTTGATACAATATACTTAGACTTCTACAGAACGTTTGATTTCATGCTACAGAATGCATTGGTGTCATGGTTTTATCCCAGCCAGCAAATCAGCACCATACAGCTGCTCACTCACTCCCCCCACAGTGTGACGAGGGAAGAATTGGAAAAGTGAGTAAACTCATGGGTTGAAATAACAATTTAAAAGGTAAAGTGCAAGCCATGCATGCAATCAAAGCAAAACAAGGATTCATTTACCCCTTCCCATGGGCAGGCAGTTGTTCATCCATCTCCAGGAGAATAGGACCCCATCACAAATCATGGTGACTTGGGGAGACAAAGATCGTCATAGTTCCTTCCTTCTTCTTTCCCCAGCTTTTTGTGCTGAGCTATATGTTATGGGATATCCCTTTGGACAGTTGGAATCAGCTGTCCCAGCCATGTCCCCTCCCATCTTGTTATGCACCCCAACCTCCTCAGTGGTGGTGTGGCATGAGAAGTAGAAGAGACCTTTACTCTGTGTAAGCACTGCTCAGCAGTAACTAAAATGTGTCCTTATTATCAACACTGCTTGCAGCACAAGTCCAAAACATTGTCCCATGCTGGCTACTGTGAAGAGAATTATCTCTATTCCAGCCAAAACCAGCACAACTGGTTAAGAGTGATACAAAATCAACATGGCACACACCAAATGGATTAAAAACTCTCCATCTAACATACCTCGAGATGTAATGACAAATGGCATATGACCATCAAGTACCTCTAAGAGCCGGTGCATTATGGGTTTGAGCTCTTATTTCTGAAAACATTCATTGAAATTATTTGAGGCTTTCAGGAGACAAGGAAAAAAAATTAGAAAATACAGAAAACCAAGTTACTGAAGCTATATCTAATAGAAAGCTTAATGTATGTTCTCAATACCCCTGTAGCACGCCTTTTTCTCAGGCACCAGAATATACACCAATCATAGCAGGTTGAGATCAGGCACAGGATAAATCTTACAGTTTTTTTCTACAGCTGACATTGGGATTGTCTGCTTGGCATCTTTTCAACATTTTGGCATCTTCAGCTATGGATGGTGGAAGGAGTAAGGGGACTTGAGAAGTGTTTTTGGCCAAATGAATGTGAAGGCAGAGCTGGGCCTTGCTAATCAACAGAAACCTTTTACAGCTTGACCTGTGTGAAACCCAGGACAGTGTGAGCTTCTCCGAGGTAGCTCATCTGGACAGTTTGGAGGAGGTAGCTCTCACAGAACATAATAATTACCAGGCTGAGCTTCTGGCACTCTGTGTCTAGCGCCAACATGTAGCTGAACATCTTGCAAATCTGGGACCACCTGAGTGTGTATGAGAAATTTTCTTTTCTTTCTTGAGGTATCAGAGTTGTCTGCGGTATCTCTAGCTCATCCACAAAATGTTGGCATCAGACTCTGGAATGAATCTTATGACCCAAATGGGTGGTTTCCCTTAGCACAAATCTGAAATTAAAATCATACTGATGGAAATGCACTGGATGGATGTCCTCAGTCAGTCAGATGTATGCAATCACTCAAACTCTGTTTTAGTATTACATTTGCTCCAAAAGGCAGGATACCTGAAGGAAAGTGAGACCCTGATATGAAAAAAACAGATGTCTACCTGATTACACTAACTACCTATTCTCTTTGAACATTTCTTTAATGTTTGGAAATTTCCTTAGTGTGCTTGCTTTTCAAAGGTTTTATCACCAGAGGCTAGACTTGGGCTGGAGCAGTCCATGTTTGGTATCTTATCTCTTACTGCTTCAGTGCAATTAATTCATTCAATCTTTGGGGGTTTGGCCCTGAAGCGAAGCTCAAAACTAAGAATACTGAAAAAAAAAAAAAAAAAAAAAAAAAAAAAAAAGTAAGTCTACATGTTATTGTAGGCTTGAAGCACTGTCACAGATTTGAAAACATACAAAATTAAGGAATTATTCCTAGCACAGATATTGGCAAAAAAAAGAGCAACCGTTTCCTCAAAAGCTGATTGCTAGTGTTAAGCATTACAAGCTCCATTTTCAAATGTGATTATAATCATTATTGCTCCTTTACCTCTTCAACTTTACACCCCAAAGGTTTCTTCCTTCTCTTCTTTCCTATTCGTCCTAGGAAGGAAAACAAGCACCGAGGCCTTAAGCAGGTGGTGATGAAAATGCAGTGCATTCTGCCACCCCTGCTGTGTCTGGTTGTGACCATAATAGCATGAGCTCCCTCAGCAGCCCTTAGTAAAGGAAGCCTTGATGAGGAACCTGGTCATCACTTTGAGAACCTCACTGGAAAACAAACCTGAAGGATGTTGTGATGCCTTTTTTTATTCCAGACACTTCTTTCCTAAAGGAACCCTCCTTGTCTACAGCCTGTTTTGGCATATTCTCTTATTCATGATGGAAAATGTGCAAACTCCACTCACTGGGCAAAATCCTCAGGATCATCTACTGGCCAGCTTTTCTAAGCATACTATTGCATTGCCTTATTAGAGCTTTTTTGCAAAAAGGAATATTGATGGGATTTCTTCAGTCTTTGAGACTTTCTGACAAGACAAAGAGCAATTTTGTCATTCATTTAAACTCCTCACGATTCAGGTAGCTCTGCTAGGCTCCTCAGACTCTTATGCCTTGCATGGCCATGGCTGGCAATTTTTATCTATTTTGCTATGCTGCCTGGAATCTCTAGCTGATCTTGAGACCAGTGGTTATGGGAGATCTCTCTTCAGACTGTTTCCCCAGGCACAGTATGATTGTAGTACTGAGTAGGGAAGGGGCAGGGAGCATTTAAGGTAAGCTTTATGCATTAGCAGTATGTCACTTCAATTGCTGGAGTCAGACAGTGAGAGAGAAAAGACTTTAGAGGAAAGCAGATGAATTAATCTGCCTGCAACCTTTACTGAGCAGCAGACAAATGTGTCTATTTTACCTTATCCCTGTATGACATAATGTTTCTAATGAAGATACTGCATTTTTGGAACTGCTATGGCTGAAGAGTGATGTGCCAGTTCTCCCTAATTGAAATGCCCTGCAATCAGTCACATTTGAGATTTCTGGAATCCTGGTCACAGTTTTGCTGTTCTGGGAAAATCCCAGGTCTGTCACTTATAAAGATATTTTTTTCATTGAGTACCTCTCCAGAAATGGAAAAACAAATCTAGAACGTTTGTTGATTTTAAGATTTAACTACATTATCTTCGAGAAATTACCTGTGAGGACAGGCTGATGGATCAATACAACAAAGCTTGGGGCTGTAGAAGGTCACCAGGATTAGGCATTTTCTATTCTATGTAATACCCTACCACATAGCTTGAAATATTGGTAAGTTTGTGAAGTTTTTTGCTTGGAGGAACTGTCAAAACCTTTTTGTCTGTTTCTGTTTACATCTTGGGGGGTTTCTGAGGGTGTTCTTTGTCTCTGGAATCTCTGTTTCAAAGGGGCACTGCAAGTCTCTATTTACCAGTATTCATTTGAACCTACACTGGATCTCTTTGGCATCCTCTCACATTGCATGGCTAAAATTTGGGCAAGAAAAGACAATCCTGCTATAACGTTGTTTACATCAGAAAAATGTAAGTAAAATCTTTGAAAGGGTAAAATTAAAATTTTAGTGAACTTAATGTCTATGTGGTTTTCACAGGCACCACGTGCGGGCCTACTCCTGCACAATGCAGAAGTCTACAGTGGGCAGGGAGAAAATAAGGGAAATGAGAATTGAGTGTTTTGACTACAGAATTCGAGAGGACGCACAGGGAAGAAAAAATGGAAGTAATATGATAACTGAGAGGGTTGCCACACCCTGTAACTGTCTTGACTTTAAATCTAAACATCTAGTTTTAATGATGCCTGTATCTTACCTACATGTAGGTAGGAATGGGCAGACCTTGCTGGCAGTCTAAAGAGATTCTTGCCTTGTATAACATAAATATGGATCTTTCTGGCAGTGGAACAGTCAGAAGTTATGGTAAGCTCAGATGTAATAATAGTGTGGGTGTGGGTATCTATGTTATTTGAAAAATAATATATGACCACTGATGGAAAGCAGAGCAATATATCTGATATAGAAGGCAAAGATCAAGTTGTGTAAAATGTATGTTTTAATGAACATAGTATGAATATATCAGATGCTATCAGAACCAGAGAATATTCTGAGTTGCAAGGGACTCACAAGAATCATGAAGTCCAACTCTTACATGAATGGCCCGTACCAGGATCAAATCCATAACTTCGATGTTATTTAACACCATGCCCTGACCAATACGCAGACCACCACAGCATTTACAATTGCCATTCTGGATTTTTGCTCACTGTAAATTATGCCCTTAACTTGTCCCTATTTCTGCATTTGCCGGATCTTTTCAGTACTATTTACACTTAACATTGCTTTCTGTGGAGCTGGGGTACTACAGTAGTCAATTAATTTTTAATTTAGCCAAAACTCACCTCTGAGACAGTACATTTTCTCTGCTGGTATTTGATATCCTCATGCTAACTGCTTCTGGGCGTCAGGCTTCTATTGCTGACCTTAGGCAAACACCAGTGCCCAAGACATGCTCGTGTTACATTGTGCCTTTCGTCTTGGTGCTGTAAAAACTGTATGACTGAGGTGGCAAAAAAGAAAGGGAAGAAAAAGCATTTTGTAACAACAGAGAAAGAGGAAAACAATAATGTCACAAAAGATTAACATCAGAAGTTAGCACAGACAAAAATACCAGCAGAGGGTCACTGAACCAAAACTTTTAAGATTTATTCAGCAGCTTGGCTGTTCAGAAATATGTTTCAGTTTCACATGAAAAGTGATTCTGAAATAATTTTTGTAAAGCAGTCTGTTGAGTTATACCACATAATTTTTATTACTTTGGAAGTGGTGGGCAAGAGTACTTCATGAGCCAACAGGTAATGGTATTGCAGCAAGAGAGGGAAGAAGGGTGGCAACAAACAGAAGCAGCACCTATAGGAATGCACTGGGTAAAGAAAGTCAACAGGACTGATTCAAGGACATTGTCTGATGCCTGAAGGATTTTTCTGCTTTTCTTCTAAATACTTCTTACACTGTTCCCTATATTCACAAGTATTAGCATGCATACTTGTGATGCTTTAGGTGATAGTTTAGCCTGGTTTCATGGTGTTTAGTAGGCCGGTAGACTAAACACCCCTGAAACCACGCAGAGTTAAAAGACCAAATACTCTGTTTTCATAACCACTCAAGGCCTCCTAGTAGGACAGATTTTGTAAACTAGAAGTTAGCCCATCCAGGCCCCTCATTGGGCCCTCCTGGTAGATATGCTAATGTGTAGAGTCTTTAATTGGATACTCGACTGGGGGGATGGGGCTTTTTGCGACGCGTTCTACCTGGACGGCAGAAGCCATCGAATGGGATCCTATTAAAATACTGAGGTAAACAACCCCCAACCCTCTAACTGTGTCTGAGCCTTTATTTCCTAAGACCAGAAAAAAGCATCGGTCTACATGCAATTCTAATGCTATCAGCACTTATGTTGTAGTTTTTCTTAAGCAATTAAGAGATCTGAGGAAAAGGCACTGGAGCACTTAGGTACCAGTCCTATGAAGATGTGAAGTCATGCTGCTGTCTGCCTTCCTGTGAAGTGAAGAATGAAAACAAAGAATAAATAATCCTCACTGCAGAAACCTGCCTAACCAGCTGCACTGGTCAGGGATCAGCTGGGGAAGGTCCCTGCTGAGGAAATACAATTCTTCTAGTTTTGCAAGTCTGGATGAAACTCCTTCTCCTATATGTCAACTCTAAATGTCTCAGCAACATTATATTTCTGCACATATATATGTAACACAATAATTTCTTATTGCAGTTAAAAATCTACTGAAGTTTTTCTCCTTTGAAACAAACATATGAGTATAGAATATCTATTCCTATTAATAATATTTGTGGTGCATATTCTCCAAGTGGTTTGTACATATTGATTAGTAACTACTTGTTTACCCCTAGAATTATAAGTCTTTGAAAACGGTCTGAAAATACAGCATCTACCACATGAAAAAATTATAATATAGAACAATTTAAAAAATATTTTCTGCAATTAAAAATTACACGTTAAAGTAGACATATTTTAGAATAAATACATTGATACATTCAATAAATGCTAGGCAATCATTAGTGATGCAGTTAGCAAACAGAGAAAAATTCAGTCATACCGTAGTTATTCGAATTGCTTGGTAAGATGTTTGCAAGTTGTTGGGTTAAGATAAATGCTGCTAATGTGTACTGGAAAGCTGCTTTTTACCAGTTGAAGAAGACAACAATTCTGCAGAGTCCTCTACAAGAATGAATTTTCTCAAAGGTCACGTGTAACTGACTAAAGCTCCAACACAGACAAATCTGTGACTAGTTAGTTGTTCTTGCACTGTGAGGTCTAAATCCTGTCTTCAGATAGTTCAGTGTATTTGTTGATAGCAATAGTTGTCACAAAAACTGTATTCTGAGTAGATGAGTCTTTCTTTGGTCAAATGTTCTTAGGTCAGCTGCTTAGCCTGTCATATTCTAAAGGCATCAACCTCATTTTGTACTGTCATAGTCCACTTCCAGTGCCAGCTGTGGGGTAACCCTACACTTGTACTTTAAATGGTTGTCATTAACTTGTCATGGTTACAATTTCTGAAATTACTCGGGAGGTTGTTTTTATTCTAAATGTCTTAGTTGTAAAGTATATGAAAAATAGGTTCTGATTGGATTTTTTTGTGCTTTATTTCCGCCTCCTGTGGTAGTACAGTTTCTACCACAAGGCAATTATTTTCTGGTCAGAAACTCTTACCTCCTTCACATTCTATTTAACTTGAAAACCAGCTGGGACTTCAGACTTGTTCTTAAGTTCAGCATCTTGTCATATACTTGAGTACACTTTGATTGATACAGATACAAGGTTCATGTAACCGTACAAGAAAAACATTATAGACTTGTGGAGAGGCAATTGTCATCAGCAAGCCGATGTACCTGGTCTGAGATGAATTTCCAGATCAAAATGCGTATTTTCTTTTTGCTTTTTGACAGAGAGTAGTACTTGACAGGTTTCTGGTTCTTCAGAAGTCTCTTGATGGCTGGAAGAAGTGACAGCCCTCAGATCGGAATGGCGTGCAACAGGCTGCTGTGTTCTTGTACAAATCAAAGCACTCTTTCAAACTTGAACCCTCTTTTCTGAGTTGGAAAAAGTATATGGGAAAAACGATTGTTAAACTTTAAGTAGCACAGATGACTGTTAAATATTCAGGTTAGGATGCACTGTGCAAGAGTCCTAGGCTGACAAAGCTGGTTTGAATATCTTTAAGGAGATAGCAAGAAGGAAAACTGGGGTTTGTGTGTTTGGCAATACATTGTTAGTAGCATATGCAGTTTCTCAGATATTTCTTTGGCAATGTTGAAAGGATTAAAAATTGTGAAGACTTTCTCTCTTGCAATGTTACATCTAGCCAAAATACAGGCAAAATTTTTAAAATCATTAATAATTTTAAGATGAAAAAGGCAGTGCAGAATGGGATTTTTTTAGTTAAAAAAATAAAAAAAGGTGTTGACAACTTGTTTTTGATGTTGGTGAAAAATAATCTAGTATTTCCTGCCATCCATAAGAGAATTTTCAATAGCTGCTGAATTATTTTAACTAACATTTCTTAATCAGTTGCAAACACTGATAAACGTACTATATGGATTCTCTATTTCCATTAGCTAAATAATAAGAAGCATTACTTTTAGCTCTTTGTAACTGTGTTATTTTGATCAAGAGTGTATGTCAAAATGCACAGACATATTTTGTGGTTTGTGAAAGTGATGTCACAAAATGTGACAATCACACTTGGCTTCAGCTGCTGCTGCTTCTTGATCAGTACCTCCCCAAAGGAGCCTTGTAGCCTGCAGGCCAGGCATTGGGAGAGATCTATCCCAGGGTCCAGCTTTAAGAAGCTCCACTATAGGACTTTTACCCTGCTTTATGCCAGATGGATGTTGTTAGGTTGTGAGAGAGTACATTAGCTAAGTCTATGCAAGACAAGAAAAGTAACAGAAGTAACATTATGGATGGAGAATTAAAAAAAAGAAAAAGTTGTGTACTCATAAGCTACATGCAATCCTGCTTGCAGAGACTCTATCTGTGGTAAAAGATATCCAAGTAAAAGTAATTCAATGGGGAAGTGGACATTTTAATCATCCTGGCATGAATCTGGGATGATAGATGACTTAATACTGAAGCATTTTTCTTTAGGGATTTTGCCATGCATTTCTTCTTAATGCAGGAGTTCCTTTCTACTTACTTGGGCTCTAGTTGCAGCACTCCAGTTTGGGTGTTGAGTGGTATGAAATCAAAATCAATTGGTGTGTATTGGTGGTGGTTTAAATTAATCACAATATTTGAACAAAGTTTTAGGGTCACCTCAGAAATAAAATTGCTGACAGAGATAAAATATTAAATTCATTAAATGTTTTCTCTTCTATATCTGGCTACAAAAGCAATTTAGTGGGATATGTGGTTAAATTTGCCCATCTGAATTAAGTAAACCCATACCCATTTGGGTGCAGGTGCAACAGGTCAGGTCTTTCTTAATTCTTACAACAAGCATGGAACAAGGAGAGCAAAGCACCTGTATGAAGGACTCCAGCAAATAACCTGATTATATCAAAGATTGTTTTTTGAGTTAATAAATGGATTGGCTGAACATATCTTGTGTGGTGAATTAGTCTTGTATGGCAGTTTGCAGTATCTTTTTGAATTTTTCTAAAATATTATTCTTTATTGTTACTTAAAAGAGATTTCATCAACCTGATATGACTGGCAGAAAATTATAATTTGGATTATTTTCATTTCTTACAAGAAAGGTTGCAATGCTAGTTTTTTTGGTCTGTTTTTTTTTTTTCCAGTTGGTACCAATTTGGTCTGAGGCATGCAAAAAAACTGGAAGTCATTAATTGGTATGTTTAGGGATGAGAACATAATGCTTGAAATTGTTTTACCGAAAATAGGGGTAGTGAATTGTCACCTCCACTTTTCAGAGCCCAAGCAAAATGCTTTGAGGTTTTCTGAATTTTGTTTTTGGAACTGTGAAGATAATTAGCAACCAAGCATCTTGGTAGTTCATAATATATCAGTAAGAACTGTGGTTTATGACTTCTGTGCTATTTTCTCTCAAAAGTACCGCAGCTCTGTAGGATTACTGGGGATCAAGACTGTCTCATAGGAATGTCTGGACCTTTTTTTTTGGTGATGACTTTTACCTGTTGCATTATGTGTAACACAGTCTCCTTGTAACTCAGAGTCCCCTCTTTAGTATTTACATTTGACCAACTTCCTGAAGATCTCTTGAAATCTAGGATTTAAATGGCAAATGATGTCATTACCGAGGAGCAGAAGTTAACCACAATTTCTCTAACTGAAATTATAAATATAAATTAGTAGGAAAATATTGATTTTTTTTTAATGTGAGACAAAAGAGGGTGGAACGTCATAATTTTTTTTATCCCTAGCATTTAGCAGGTTTTTCTAGGGACCTGGGGCACTGGGTGGGAAGCCGAAAAAAGGAAAATGTCAGTTTTTACATACAGAATTCCCCAAGTCAAAACTGATTCAGATGTCTTATACTCATCTCCCCAGGTGAGAGGAGATTTTCTCCACCAAAGTGTCAAAAGCACTGAAAAGAGCTAATTTTACTGGGTTTGCTTTATGTGTGAAATGAAATGTTCCACATCGCCCTGTTTAACAGTACTGAGACAATGCCCATCTGTTCTAGCAATGGGGATCTCTCTGATGGAATGTCTCCCCTCATTCAACATACATAATCATCATGTGGAGGTTGAATTCTTATTGTAACTGGTAAACAATAAGATTTTAAAAGGTCTGAGGATAAGATTAAAATGTTGTTATAATAGCAAAGTTTGATTTAAACAATTCTGATTTCCTGAGAGAGTTCTCAATATAATAATCTTGTGTGATACAAACCCTGACTGAGACTGTAGAAAAAAGTTGTTATTGCTCAAATATTACTTTCTAATTAGCCAACAAGAACAATTAGGAAATGCTTCAGGTAACTTTAATCTCTCTGCCTGGCTACACATTGTTCATTTTTTATGCCAACAAATACATACTGATATTTTAAAACAGATCTCTGTATGCTAATTTTCTTATTTCCCCATCTGAAAGACTATAGCTTCCTGACTGTTAATTCCCTCTGACAGTGAATGGTTTTGTTTCTTATTCACCTCAAAATAATGTATTGTTATGAAGTAATTTATAATAAACAGTATCTAGGAAAAAACTATGATGTTCATCAGTTGTGACAACTAAAAATGCATTATTAATGGAATAATAACATTGGAAGCATCTTGAAAAGAAGCTGATTTTGAGGAGTTTATTTTTCTCTTAAGACTGAGATTCATTCTTCTGGTTTAGAGATACTTCTGGGTGGACAGGTCATTACAGAGAAGAATGCCAGAATTATTGCGTGTTAGAAAGCCTTGTGATGCTGCCTGTCAAATATAGAATGATAGGTACATTTAAAATAAAGTCAGATACATTATTCCCATTAAAATCCACTTTTACAATATCTGATTTGACATATAGAATAGATATTTTAAGTGGGTATATATGTCAGAAAGTGAAATTGCCTTAACTGCTTGATTTTACTTAATGGCTGTTGATGAAAGATACCATTTCTTTCTCCTCTATGCACGGTCACATATGAATATAAATACTGGAACAAATATTTGAATAACAATGCAGCTCAGTGCATCTCTCTGGCATTTTTGCTATTGAAGAAAATGTAAAGCTGAACTTTGAAGTGAAACTACATGTTAATTCATCCTCTGCAGCTGTAGCAGAGGACAAGTAGTAATATGAATCCGCAATATGCTTACTCATAAATTTAAGGTATAGTATCCTTGATATGATTTGCATACACAACACTGTATTTAAATCTCATATTTTAAGTCAGGGTGAATTCTAAGCTACAGTTGTTAAACAATTCACTAAAAATATTTATGCCAATAGCCAAATTATGATGTCTTATTGACCGTTCTCTAGGAAGACCAGTTTACCATCATTACTGGATTTTATATTAATTTTAGTATGTACTTTATTGAATTTGCTGAAGTGCTTTACTGGATATTCTCCAAACTTTAACAGCCAAATGAAATTATATAAAAAGGATCAGCTATATTTAAGGGTATGTGAAAGTGCTTTGGAGACTGGTTATGATTAAAGAGGTTGTAAACTAACATACAGAGTGCAAATGTCACTGCTTAGCCATCCTCTCCTTAACTTACATAATTGGAAGAAATTTAACATGAATGACTCAGCGAAATATGAGAGCTTGATAAAGAACACACCCAAAATCTCTAATAAACATCTTTGCAGTTTCAAGTAATAGTAAGTGGTGTCTATCACATTTGTCACAAAATAACCATGCATAAAATGCTTCTCTAAATACACTTAACATTGAGCATTGGATGAGAACAAACAACTTCAAAAGATTAAAAGTGATGAGGTTGAGAAGGATGTGAAAGTATACTTTCTCCTATTTCTTTAGGGCTCTTGGGCCTAACTTCTTTATGTGCCCTAATGACTAATAATGTGTTTAAAAAGAAAAGGAATGATAGTTATACATCACTGTTGCTTTATCCAGCTTCTTGTACTGCTGAGGTGTGAATTTGTTCCAAACAGGAGATGGGATGGCCAGTGGAGAAAGCAGATTGCCAGGAGGGACAGACTTAAGGGTGGGGATCCTAGGAGAAAAATAAAGTATAAACTTTAAATTTAAGAGTTAATTTGCACAAATTTTCAGGGAAAGGCTACTTGAACTAAACCTACCAGGATCTTTATCACTGGGTTACTTCAAAGGCAAATACTTGTTTTTCTATTTGATACGTATGTAAGTTAGAAAGAGAAGGTTTAACCCTTTTCTGCTGAAGTCTTCTAGTATCATTAAAACTGCGTGGCCTAATTGAAAGCACTTATTCTTTTAACAATTTAATTTAAAACTAACAAAATACATAGAACTCTAGTGTATTTTTCAGGAAAACCAAAAGAATTATTGTGAGAAAAAATGGCAATTCAAAGTATATTCCAGTTTATTTTTATTTTTCATTAAGTTTTTGGATGTATTGACTTCAAAAAGAGTTCATTGATTATCTCTTTAAAATAATGTATTTTATAAACATATGTTTTCTCTACTGAATTAAAACCAATATTCTTTTGTTCTTCTCTGTTATGGCAAGAAAAAGAAATCAGATTTAACACGCTGTTCTCTCAGATTATACTGGCAAAGCCTGGACACATAATATTTTATATATTGGTAGAGATGTTAAGAAAAGATGTTCCACAGTTGTAACTATAAATATCTGAAGATGATTTACAGGTTCAGCCAGTTGAATAAAATAAAATAAAATAAAATAAAATAAAATAAAATAAATAAAATAAAATAAAATCTGTGACTCTTGTCTACAAGAGAAAGTAAAGGCTTAGGTCCATACATGAAATAAAATATGCTCACTTAGGTGATGACAAATAATGAATACAATGTTTTGTTAGAGGAAGAGTTCTAACAAAAATGTTGCAATTAAAAAATGTGGACTATTTAATATTTTGAAAAGTACAATTATTGTTAAAAATAATATTATTAAAATTTTGGTTTGCCTCATTACATAGGCAACACTTAATATTTATAGAATGCACTTAGAGATGAGGTGACAAGAAGATTATCCAGCATCTACACTTATCCTTCTGCACTTACAGGTGTTTTCAATAAACATCTTATTTACATTCATTCTTAAAGCTTAATTTCCAGAAAAGAAAAGCTGGAGCAAAATTTCAGAAATTTTCATAGAAACTTTTAGGTTGGGAAAGGCCTTTCGGATCATCAAGTCCAACCATTAACCCAGCACAGTCAAGTCAACCACTAAGCCATGTCCTTTACTGTCAACTCTACATGCCTTTTAAACACCTCCAGGGATGGTGACTCAACCAATTCCCTGGGTAGCCTGTTTCAATGCTTGACAGCCCCTTTGATGAAGAAATTTTTCCTAATGTACAATCTAACCCGCCCTTCCCTGGCTCAACACATTCAATAAAGGAGGGGGATTCTCCTTAGCTCTTCTTTTCATGCTGATTTATTCATAGAAATATTTTTTGGTGTCTTTTACAGCAGTGTGCAGGATAAGTCCTAGGTGGGATATTGCACTTCCAATTTTCTCCCTGTGTAACATCTAAACATCTTTGTTGTCCTCCTGAGCTGCCTGCCCCTTCATCCAAATGTGATAAACTCTCTTTTTTTCCCCTGAGTTGTCAAAGCTCTCTGTTCAGCCAGGCTGTTCTTTCCCCATGGCTCATCTTTCAGCACATGGGGACAGCTTGCTCCTGCACCTTCAAGAGTTCCTTTTTGGAGAATGCCCAGTCTTACAGAACTCTTGCTCTTCAGGAGCTCTTCCCAAGGGACTTTCCAAACCAGTGTTCCAAATAGACCAAAGTCTACACTCTGGAAGCCCAAGGTGGAAGTTTGGCTTACACTCCTCCTTACTTCTGCAAGAATCAAAACCTCCATCATTTCATGATCACTGTGCCCAAGACAGGCTCCAGCTATCATCTTGTCACCCACAGGTCCTTCCCTGCTCACAAACAATGGGTCCAGCTGGGCTCTTTCCCTAATTGACTCTCTCACCAGCTTCATGAGGAAGTTACCTTCCAGACACACCAGGAACCTCCCAGACTTTTTCCTCTGTGCTGTATATTATGTCCAGTAGACATCTACTAAGTTGTCTGAATATATATATATTTCACTAACATACTCCTGTAGAAAATCTAAAACCATTTTCCTGAGTGTGTGTGGGTCAGATTATTGTATGTCCAGCTAGCAGTTTCCATACACAATCACACCGTTTGTCTGTGCCAATCCTGGTGTGAAGACAAATAGGCAAATCTGTGTGAGCCATCCCTCGGGCTGAAAATTTGGCCTTAAATGAATACATGGTGAAAAATAAGCTCTATGAAGTATTTATATTTCTTTAACCAATGATGAATAACGACAAGTTTCATATTATGTTCCTTTTATTTGAAAAAGACTAGCAATCCAGTTCATTTTCCTCATTTGAATAATGTTAAATAGCCAGTGAATTTGATCACTTTATGACCATACCTAATGCCAAACAGCCATAAACACCATTAAGGGACAAAAGTGCAAGCCTAGAGATGGGAATTCTATTTTCAGCTCTACACAGGCTTCTTGTGTGACCTGGAGCAAGTTTAGATTTGTAAGGACCGAGTATAAATATCTTTATTGTGCCATTTCTTAACTTAATTAGTGGTAATACTCTTTTGTAATTCCAAAGGGTTACCATTTAGTTTCCTTAAAAAGTGTTTGTAAATTATTTTGACTTTTACAGTTGAATTTTTTTTAAAACATTAATTTGAAAATTAAAACCATGCAGCAAAGCCCAAACTGTATATTATTAAAGTATTACAGCAAATCTAAAATAGTAATAAAAGAGCTTTCTGTCACTTATGCCAAGAGTAATAAACAAAAGTAAAGGTTTCCTTGTTATGTTAAATGTTGCACAATTCACTAGCCAGTTCACCATATCTTGCTTAAGAAGACTCATAAACAACGCTCCCTCTCCAAGTTGTCTGCCTCCTTATCCCCTCTTTCACCATGTTGTCTTTTGCCCTATGCAATGCATATGCATATCCATACAAAGATATGTTAATATATATATTGAGATTTCATTAAGAAAAATATGTTGAGAAAACATAAATATTTAACTGATACTGGGAAAAGAAAACTTGCCTATGCAGTCATAATTCTGGCCCATTTTTTTCAGTGAATTATGAGGGACTTTAATTTCAAGGGCATTGCCTTTCTCAAGAATAAAATATAAAACCATATCCTTTTTTTCTGCCAAGGTAAATGTAGAGAACCTCATTACTTAATACAATCACCCATTTAAACCGTGGTTTCAGAATACACGACAGGTTAAACACAAAGGTGCAGAAATATTTTTCCTGGCCTAATTTACTGATTTCTGCAATTAGAAATCTTTTCCCCAGCTTAATCTAAGGAACTCAGTATTGGTCAAAAGTTATGTGGCATTAATCTAAATTATTGAAGGACTTGTTGAGAAAATAGAGTCTTGATAAACATTGGCTGTTCTGATTCTAGCCTAGGTGTTTTGAACCCCACAGAGTGTAAAATAATTTAAAAACTGCTCTGGGACATTCATGAGAAAGTAGTCAGTATACCCAGTTGTGTATTGAACTAACTCAGTCTTTTTCACGGCTGTGGCATGGGGGAAAGGTTGAAGATGTTTGAATTATGATGGGAGGTTAACTAAGAAGCCTTATTCAGCCAGTCATACAGTGCCATCCAGGTCTGCCTTCCTAGAAGAGGACTGTGAGTGAACCATAACAAAAAAATATATATATCTATGAAGAGGATACATTTTAGTCACAGAAAACATTGTATGCATACATGAAGTTACATGCAACATTGGTGAATCTAAACCTCTTCCATATCTGATTGCTTCTTTTGTCCTCCTCTACTAATCCACATCTCTAAGGTTTTATTTCCACATTTGAAGCCTACATGGAGATTCTAACAGCTACTATCTTTCACTTTCAACCTGTTACATGAATAATCCTTCCATGCCTTTAAATCTGACATTTCCTTCCAGTATCATACTGGTCTGAAGTCCATCCTGGGCAAGGTTTAAGCGTGTACGCAGCACAGTTTTAAAATCTGAATGCCACACTGCTCTTCTGGGGTTTCAAACAAGAGCTTTTTACAGGTGAGGAGGGAATACTTCCACCTTCCTACAAGCAACTGGAACTTACTTCTTCCCCTGAGAGGGTGGAGTAAAAGAGATAATATTGCAATGTTGCTTTTCAGTAGAGAAAACTGGTTTTGGAAGTGCATCTTTGCATGTTTATGAGAGAAAGAGAAAGAGGAAAAGAGAGAAAAGGAGAAAGAAAGAAAGAGGAAAAGAGTAAAAGGGAGAAAGAAAGAGAGAGAAAAAGAGAGAAAGAAAGAGAGAGAGAGAGAAAGAAGAAAGAAAGAAAGAAAGAGAGAGAGAAGAAAAAGAAAGAAAAGAAAGAAAGAAAGAAAGAAAGAAAGAAAGACAGAAAGACAGAAAGAAAGACAGAAAGAAAGACAGAAAGAAAGACAGGAAGGAAGGAAGGAAGGAAGGAAGGAAGGAAGGAAGGAAGGAAGGAAGGAAGGAAGGAAGGAAGGAAGGAAGGAAGAAAAGAAGTGAGGAAGGAAGGAATGCCAGCAAATATAATAGATAAGTATGTAAGAAATGAGAAGGTAATGCTGAAGTCAATGTTTTCTAAGCTTGTCTGTGTTAGGCATGCAGTATTTCAGAGATAAGACTAGTTCACTGCTGTTGATCAGATAAATGTTACAATTGACCTAGTTAGAGGAAAGACGAATTGTCAGGCAATTCCTAACTCCATTAACGGGTTAATAATTTTAGTATGCTATTCTTTTTTGAAAAGGCTTATTTAAATGTTTATCAGTTGTGCAAAGTGGAGCAGCACTGGAGATTCGCAAGGGAGAACTGATCATTGCCTATGCATGGAAGCGTTGTAGGAAGATTAAAATAACATTGAGTATATTCTGTAAATGAAGGAGAGAACTAAAAGAAGCCTCCAGAGTCCATTATAAATTTTAATAATACATCAAGGTAATGTAACTGAATAACCGATCTCTGAGGGAAGAAACACAACATTTGGCTAATATTACAATTTAAATTATGAAAACAAAAAGAGCTTTTAGTTAATCTTGTCTTTCTGCTTTTATTCTTGAGGCTCTTTTTTATTTTCCCTGAATCCAAAACACCATGTAAACAAATAAAAGTACGGGAGAAAATAAACAGTTTGGCATCTCAGTAGATTAATTAATGCGCTTCAGCCTTGGCACCAGTAGGCGAAAATTATGTGCATAAATAATATCACTAATTAAAAAGATGCAGATTAACATGCAAATAATGTTAATGAGGATCTGCAATTCCAGAGTGGATTCGCATAACATCAACAATTTAATGGGTTGGAAGGCTTGTGTTTGCATTACATTAATAAATTTCAAAGACCTTGCATAAAAAAGTTCTGTTGGAGCCTCTGTTTCCCACTTGTGAGTTGTAAATTCTGTGGGCAGTAGCAAACGCTCATCGGCAGATGCCAAAGTCATTATCTCAAAGACTGTTGAGATGGTGCCATGTGCCAGTGTGACCAGCTGTTGGGAACTGGGCAGTAGGCACTGCACTGTGCCAATTATTCATATTATTTGGGTAGTCTTGATATTTATTTAAACTGATTAATATTTTGTGCTCTGCATCTTGATCTGGAGGGAAATCATTTTAAGCAAGCAAAGTTTTAAAAAAATCTTATTAGCCTTTGATGTGTCATGGATGGTTGAATGCATAATGGAATTGATTAAGCAGACATAATTTCTAACCATAGGCAAAAACAATATAAGATGTCTTTAATGATGTCATATAATGTTAAGATAAAATATCACAGGATCAAACTCCAAATGAATCGTAATAACCCAGATTTTACTGAAAAATGAGAACCATTATACTGCAGTATTCTTTTTTGCTCCTGAATGGAGGAATACTCCTCTGAGGACACTACTTACAGAAAGAGCAAAGGTTAAGAAAGATTAGAGAAAACTCGTTTTTGAATGCCATGTAACTCTTCATAATTTTCTTTCCTATTCTCTGATAATCATTGTCTGTTCCACACCCAGCCATTCTACTCTGGCTTTGAGAGCCCACAACACATGGGACAAAGCAATTTCCTGAAGATGTACCCTTACAACATGCTAGAATTGTCCATCTGTGTAAGGTCTGTCTGAATGATTCAGTAATCTGAGTTCTCTCTTGTGTATGCACAATAAGGCTAATAGCTGCAAAAGTGGTAGAAACAAGGAGCAAAACTTCCACTAACTCAAAATGTTTCTTCACTCACCTAAGACATAACAAATAAAGACAAACAGTATAATTTTGTATTTATACATTTTCTGCTTCTCCCAAGTAATACCTAGACATTAAAATTATTGTCGACTAAGAAAAATTTGTTAAGTGACTTAAAGGTGAAGAGATTCAGGATAAGCACTTTGCAAAAGGAAAAGAGTTGTTTGATGGGTATTATGTAAATACATGGTATTTAGCCTTCAGAATAATCTTGGAACAAGGGAATGTTTTTCAGGTCCAAATTATTGAATGGAGAAGTTAGTCATATGTATTTACACATAGATAAAATAATCTGTACTTATTGTAGGTTTAGATCTTTATACAATTATAAAGCAACACTATTTTGGCTGCAAATATTCTGTGGATGAACATTAGTTTTTTTAATATCTGCTCTGTATAGCCAATTAAGGAATCAATACAATGCTCCAGGTCAACCAATATTTATTCAAACTGATAAACACATTTCAAATAAAATATTGTCAGAAACATAGTTAAAATGCTACTTACTGTGTTTACAGACTAATCAAATACAGCTAAAACTAAAGCCTTCAGAAAGGCTGAGCAGTGTCTTGAGCTTGCATTCACAACACACACATTCCTGAGTATAAAAGTGAACAATTCAACATGAACATTTCACAGATGTTTGAGAAATTCAGTTTGCTTTCCAGGGAAAAGAGAAAAAACACACCTTTGAAAGATTCAAAGTTGTGGAATGGAAAAGTCTGTACTTTGGCTCTGTTTGATAGCTGCATGAAATGAAAATGAAAATACTAGAAAATAATTACCCATGCCTTCTGTGTCCTCCTATCTCATCTGGTAAAGCAGCAACACATTGGGTATTAATATATATTTCTGCTTCCCAAGCAACCTCTATTCCCCATCTCCCTCAGACAGAAACTAGACTTAACATACTCACTTGTGCAACTTTGAAGCAAACAAGCAAATCAGAGCAAGTCCCAATAATATTTCTTTAATCTGAGGTGATTTCTTTCCTCTTTACAACTGCTGTGAGTGGAGCAAGTACAGCTTAGTTAACAGCTCGATTGTTTTAAGAATAGGCCACTTCCTTAGAAAGATTTAGCATAAAACTGTGACTAAGACTTACTCTTCATGAAGTTATTTGCCCCTTGTCCTTTGTTTGTAGAATGCCCCAGGCCACTAGTGGGTGCCAGTTAAATCTATGGCTCCTTTAAGGTTCTTTCATGCTGTACAATGTGTATGCACTGTCCTAACATGACACACAGACCTCGTCTTTGGCTGCTGAAAATTTTGGAACCACTGGTGAAACTTTTTTCTTCCTTTCTTCCTTCCTGCCAAGACAAGGTCAGATATCAGGAAATGGTAAAATGCAAATAAAGTGAAACCTTATCTCTGCCACTTCAACTATGATATTTTCGTTATTTCTGTTCTGTAATTAAAATTACATATCCATAATACAAATAGTATATTAATAGTACGGCATAAGTCTGAGAATAACAGTCTTTGCTATAGTCAAACTAATTGCAAAGACATATGGATTGAGTATTCCATCCAGTCGTGCATTTTTTAAAATGAATATAATACAGCCATTTAAGAGTTAATAGCTTCATAATAGGTGCTCATCTTATTGCTCCATTGCAATAAGATGAGCATTACATAGAAAGGATAATAGTACTTAAGCAACAGGAATAAATCCATAAAATATTAAGTATATATCCCTAAAAATGAACTTTTGTTGTGTATTTAGATTAAGGTCCTTTTCAAGCCATGCCTAGCATTGAACATGGGAACGGATAAAAAGGTAGGTCTGAACCATTTTTCTCCTGATCCTAGGGCAAAGTTGGTTCAAATATGACTGAAATATGAATCAAATCTCACAAACACACGCTTGAATTTATCTAGGTAGGTCTTCCTAGTGTCCAGTCCACTAGACAAGGACTGCAACATTTGGATTTCTGTACTCATTCTTCTCATGCTACATAATTACTCAGTGAAGTGGTTGAAGAAAGACAAAAGATTCTTACAATGTTGAGTAATAAATAAATAAATAAATAAATGTAAAGTATCAGTGTCAATAAATGCAATGTGGCTAAATGAAAATTTTATTTCATTTATACCTGAATTCTGCCAGGCTCTAAGACAGGTATTGCCACTCTGGAAAGGACATACATATCAATCTCTAAAACTTCAGTCTAAACATTCAGCTGCAGTTAAAAAGACAAATCTAAATTTTAGAAAAGAAAGTGAAACCAAACACATCATAAACACAACACCAAGAAAATTTGATTTGCATTGTGAAATCATGTCTTGAGTACTTCACACAGCTCCAGTCATCCAGTTTCAAAATAGCTGTAAGAAAACTAGAAAAGGCAAAGAGCAGGCAGAAGCACCGTAATTCCTATAACATGAGAAACAAAATAGAATAAAGCAGGGTTCAGATGGCTAAACTGAGGTGTGAGAATGTTATAATCCCAAAAGCCATGAAGATAATGAATAAGTCATTCCCTAGCTCTGATAAGCACAAGACATGGCCATGGTACAGTTGTCAGCAAAATTAGCAGACAACTAAGTGAAGTTTTTTTGTACCACATGAAATGGTGCAATGGAATTCCTTGTCACAGAAGGCCAAATGTATAAATGGTTTCTGAAAGTCTCAGCACACTGCTAAGGGACAAGGCCATCTCAACTGCAAACTGACAGTCTACACAGAAAACCCTGCTCTAAAAAATTAACACTTAAGCAATTTTTCTAGCTTGGAAGATATGCCAGGGAAATTAAATCTATTTGCGTGACATCTTCTGGCCTTTTAAGTATGTGCTACTGACCACTCTTCAAGGAAAACATGAAAAAACCCCATCCTTGGTCATGGCATAGAATAAAACATATCACAAATTACTGCAGAAGGACTTAATTGGAGCAACAAGGATAACTGCATCAAAACTATGAAGTCCAAATTTGTTTACCAGGTTTGCAAAAGTATTCCTATTTATATAAGCCCCATACTTTATAATTTAAATTTCTGTTGTTTGTAAGCAGGGAGTTAAATATAAGACTATTATGCTAAGGTACTGAGTGACTTATCCAACCAAGTATCACATTTTTAAGTTAGTGTAGGAAATATATCATATTTTAATGATAAAATCAAAAATATAGAACAGAATATAGAACATGAACATAAACCATTGACTATAGAATGTAATATGCCATGTATGAATTTGAGGGCAGTTTCCTACGATTGCACAGCATTCATTGCCACAGATTTATGAAAACAGGACTGGGGAGGCTCTGAGTGTTCACACTTTTATATGAAAGCAGAGGAAATTATATACGTGTTATTCCTTGCAGGTGTTTGCATACCAATTATGAGAACTCTCTAGAGATATATTACAGTGGCCCAGTAGTACTGATCATTTTTCTGGTGCCTAACCTAAACCTGCCTTACCATAAAGTATTTTCATTGCTGAGTGTCTTATCTATGAGGCACAAGAAGAACAGTTTATTCATTTCATCTCTATACTTCAACATAGTTGAACACCTATCACATCTCGCCTTGGTTTCCTTTTTCTAGACTGAACAGTTCTGACATTTTCAATATCCTTGCAGTCCACTGTCTCAAAAGAAAACAAATATTGAAGAGTTTAGAAGGGCACAAAAGCCTCTTTGTCAGGAGAACCAAAAAAAAAAACCCAGAGAAATGATCAGATGCAACTTTACATTTACATCTCTAAATCACAGGGACTGTCGTGCTTGAGCACTTGCTCTGTGATAGGCAGTTCTGGGAGGCAACAGAGCTGCTCTTTCCCCCAGGAGAAACTCAGCAGTTAGGGTAGAAAATGTAGCTAATGGGACTCATTGCCAAAGGTCCCTACTGTTTTGATTAAAACACTGGGGGCTGACAGGCTTTTGTCTGTGGTAAAGATCATACAGTTACTCTCATCTATGAGATTTCAACCACTGGAAATAGAAAAAAAACCAAACCCAAAACAAAATTAATAAAAGTCAACACTTGTTTCTGGGTGCTGATTAATCATGACTAATGAGATACTAATAGAGACTTACTGTACCCTGCTACATGGGCAGACAGAAATTACTTCCTTTACTTGCCCTTCACCCTGCCCAAACCATCCAGCTTAAACATGTTGCTTAATACCCTCCCTCCTCACATTCACTTGTGAAATGAAACTACACAAAGAAAATCCCTATAAACCCCATATTTTTATACAATAACCTTGTTCTCAGAAGAGGGGCAGAACAGTTTTACTCCAGGTGTTTAAGAATATTTTTGGTTTACATTCTCTGTCTGGTGTAGATGTCAGACTCAGACCAGCTGCACAATGGGTGAGATTTCCAGCCCTCTCCATGCCCCTAAGACTTGGCCATGTGAAAGACAGCTGTGAGGTTTTGGATTGGATGCATACACATCATATATACAGGTATAGATATATGGGTGTATACAGATGGGTAGATAGAAATGATACAACACACATGGCATGCATAATATGTACTCATGTATATCATACACGAGGAGAAGAAGTTGGACATTCTTTGGTTTCAGCTCCTTCTTAGGGTTTCCAGGGGTGGAGTAGGGGCAAATAAAAGCATATAAAAGTAGGGAATACTGAAAGAGAATAATACTTGTCCCACTTCATCTTAAATGCAACTATAAACATACCCAAATCTTATAAAGACTGAATTTTTGCATATAACTATGTATTTCATTTTTAAAATATATAGATACAAGAAGTGTTGCTAGATGCAAGCTCCCTTTCCTACTTCCTGGGAAACTTACAGTTCTGACTGTTGACAATGCATTAACATTTGCATCAGCTCAGGTCTTTTGAAAGGAAGCTGAACATGGGGTTTCAGAAGGAAGAATACTAGTGGAGAAATCTTGTTCAAACCAAAGGATGCTCAAGTTACCTACTTCAAACTTTGGAAAACAGTCTTAGGAGTTCCTAGCAGACATTAGTAGCTTCTTGGGAATAACGTTTAATAAGTTAATAAGGAACCATGAGACTGATGAAGGAAAAAGCTTGAGCAGCCTTGAGGGAATAACATCTTTAATGAATCTTTGACTTTTTTAGTTTACATTTGCTATATTTTCAATATATTCTTTCCATATTCTGTTGCCAAAAATCTAAATTGCATCTAATGTAGTAATAGATATTTGAAGATTTTTTTGAGGGCTTGTAGAGAATGATATCTTAAAGTGAAGAGGACATTTCCTAATTGTCAATTGATTCTGAGTATAAACCAGTTGCAAATGAATGGGGAGTAGAGATACTTATGGGCTTTTAAAATCAGAAATCAGTACAAACAGATCAGGAGGGTTTTGTTTGTTGTTTGTATTTTAGGAAAGCACTGGATTTGATTTAGGAGGCTTTGATCTCGGCCTGTTATCTGAGCTGATATTCTGGCAAGAACAGAAATTTCAAGGGACATCCCCTAGAACAGATTTCGAGGTGGAAATACTGTGAGAACATTTCTACAGCTTGTCTATTCATGTCTACCCTATCCAAGAGCTGGAAAATCATAGTCTGGATAGTTTAGATGACAGCTGAATTATATGGGAGATGATTTTGAAATTTTCTGTTTAAGGGAAAAAAAGACAAACAGCTAAAACAACAACCTTTTCTCCTTGATTTGATTGTTTCTCTTTTCTTTCTCACCTTTGCACACAATGAGCATGTGTTTTAGTACCTGGTTTTTTGCAGATTTTTATGAGAGGATTCCCCCTAAATTATTTCTGCAGTATTGCCCAGTAGTAAAAACGGTCCTAATAAAAATAGGTCTAAGTCCTACACAGGTATGTTGATAACTGATTAACTGTTTCATTGCAAAGTCTGGCTTTCTGCTTGTTCCTTGCCTCTCAGCTCTTCTGTGAGAAAACTAAATAATGCTGAGAACAGTGCAATCACCTTCTTAACCAAGAGGGAAAACCCTGCCTTTCCCAAGCTCACAGAACCCCTGTAAGAACAATCCTGACTCTGGAGTCCAAGGCATCAAGGCTTGGTGAGAACCTTACCACACTCACAGGTGGCTAGAAATCTCATAGCAAAATGGAAAATAGAGGGGAAATTTATGGAATAGTGAGCAACTAAAACAGTAACAGAACAAGTTCCCTCTTTTCTTCTATCTGCCTCTTTCCAGTGTGTTGTTTTGAGTGGAGTCATACAGTGAGGAAGCTGGGCCATACGGATATTTAAAATTATTTTTCTGAAGTCTCTTCTGCTTATTCCTGAAATTCAGAAATGCTTTGGGCTGTCTCTTTGCTAGAGGAATCATACTTTTAGCTGTGCAAAACTACATGACTAAAAAATTGAGAAGTCATCAGTAGTCCAGGCTTGCTCAGGGCAGGGACATTTTCTGAGGACTAGCACTTGGTCTTCACCAGTATTACATCTTCTAATAGCTAGAATCAGGTTATGTACAATTTTAGACTTATCATCTTTGCTCTCATCTATTTGGGAAATGAGAGGGCTACATAAAATAAAATACTATGTATTCTCATGATCAAGTTCACAAATATCATTGTAAAGCACATTGCAGACAATACTACTGCTTTCAATATTATGGATATTTCTTTGTTTCCACAGACCCATACGTTGCATCACTAAAGAACTTGGTTGATTTGTTTTCTTTCCAAACATTTCCAGTTATATCTATATCATGCTAAATGATGCTCCTTACACCTCTATACAGAAAGGTAACATGACCAAATATTTCTTGCTGCCAAATATTAAAAAGGATAAGATAAAATTCAGACTAAAATGATACGAAAAAAATTATTGTTGCAAATGCAAATAATTGTAATCAGGAAAAGCTGTACTTGTGGCTTCTTAATAGCAGAGTGATAAAATAGACTTCAGAGAAAAAGCACAGAAAGTTTTATTTTATGATGGTGACATATCATCACTAGTTGGCTTGTGGGAGAAAATTGTTTCAGTTGAATGAAACATATTTCATGCTTGTTCCTTAGTATGGAAAAACAATAGACGCACTGTGTCAGTATTGCCGTACCAAGTTCATATAACATGAAGCATAAATACTTATTTCTTTCAGATATCCTTGAAATGAAAATAAACAAAATGCAGAATATTAAATGCTGTGTCAATGTTGTTACGGAACATCTTTGAAAACTAAATTAATAGAAGAAAGAATAACAGACTACTTAAAAATTTCCTGTTAACTGCCAGATGTTTTTTCTGTACTGATTTCTGTAATCTTGTTCTACTTCCATGGCAAGAGATCTTTGGGAAGATAGCCCAGGCTTTCAGATTTAGGAGACATACAGGAGCAATTTGATATGTGGACAATTTTTTGAGTTATATTTAATTTAAGGATGAAACTTTTTTAATTTTTCCTTACTTTTTAGCTCAGTGCTTGTATCACTAACTTGTCGTTCTCCCTTTTGCTCAGTAGGAATTTTTTTGAAGTGGGTATATTGTTTGTAAGTTTTTACATTTTTGCTTCAGCAATACTTCAGGAAAATACGCTGATGAACTATTCTGCTACCAGAATTCCAGTTTCAGAAAGAAAGAAGAAAATCCCTTTCCTGTTCTTTTATGAATTATGATGTATATCACATGTATATCATGACTTTTTTTGTTTGCTTTCTGGGCAGAATGATGAAGTTTCATGTAGACTGGCATGATTTATTGACAGCTGCTACTATGTCCTTTTCAAAGAGGGCAGTGTTGGGAGACATTATAGCTTTTGATCTGGAAGCTTCATGCATATTTCCTGTTCATCCCCACCTATGATAATGTTATATGTTCTTAGTATAAATTTATAGTACCACAATAATTAATTTCTTAAATATTGCATCCCACAAAACTACTCTGAGCTATTCTTTCTAATTCTTAACATGAAAAATCAACCATGTGTACAAAAAATACAAAAATATTATTTATTTGAGCTTGAAAAAGATCACTGTAAGGCAGATATTACTATGCCATTCAATTAATTTTTAATTCTGAAAAAATGACTTTTTATTGTGATCAAATTCACGTTCATCTTGTTTAGATGATCTTTTTCTAAGGACAGAATGATAATTTTTGATTAATACTATCTAAGTCTCTCAGATATCTCATAGGGTATAAAAATGTGAAACTTAGTGAAAGAGTTATATTTTATTTTTTGTCTTTTTAAATAATAGATTTCAACCTCTCACTATATTAAAATTTCTTTATATATTTTTCTTTTTCCTTCCTTATAGCCACAATCTTTATCTTTTCATTTGAGCCAGCCAAAATCTGTACATTAGGTTTCAGTCCTCTACTTTATGATGGCAAACTCTGCATAGGCTGTGCTCTCACATTCTTCCAAAATATGCAACAGAAAATTTTATAAGAAAATAAGTAAATAAAGAAATAAAGAAATAAGGATGACAAAAACAAAAGTTGCAATTCCTTTAAAAAACAAGTGTCTCAGGATAAACAACATTATATTAAATACTGCCTTTATTTGAATTCATAGTGGAAGAAACAATTCTTGCCATTTTCTGTAATTGGCACAATCTAACCTGTAGATAAATACCTATTATCTAAGATTCTATAAAACATATTCAGTATGTGTTACTGTATAAAATTTTACAACATAAAATGTTGTAAAAGCTTTAAAAGCTGCACAAAGTCAAAGTCAACTACTTTAAAAAATTGAGAAATAATGCGAGACCATGTCACCTCACTGTTGTCACTAGTTCACAAGTCTTTATAGTTTTTTCAATATGTTTAATATAATGTGATAGTGTAAAACTGAAATGACTCATAAGTGCTCTCTTGGGACTCATTCCAAGCCCTTTTTCTCTTTCCTTTTTCATCATCCAGTCTTTCTGAAGCCCCTGGGACAACCACTTTAAAACAATCTGTGGTGGTGTGATTTATATTTATATATCTAATGAAGCCTATTTTAAAATAATTATTCTGGTTTAATTTAAATAACTCCCTACTGCTATCCTGCTAGGGATGGTCAAGGGAAATTGCTGTATACTTTACTATTAATTGCAAATCTGTGGTTGGTCAGAACACATAATAACGTGTCTTGGTAACAAGACGACTCCTCTGCATCTGTGTTCCTTTCTCAGTATATTTTATCATTTTTTCCACCCAGTGATAAATAAATAAACTCTTTAAGTACAGTTCAAAAACACACAAGATTACATTTGCAAGTGATGGAAGCAAGAAGCATTTGCAGTGGTAAAAACTGTATGCAAAAGGATTGTAGAAGAAAATCATGCCAGGAAAAACATAGCACAAGCAAGGGTTAGTTAGGCAAAAGAATGCAGAAATAATTATTCACAGAGATACAAAAATATAAAAATTTTGGCTAGAGACAATCACAAAAATGGGAAAGAATAAGATTTAAACAGGTCCTTAACCAATTTTCTTGGCTTATGGTAATTTAGCTGGCACAGTATCATGAGGTGGTTTTGGCTACCCAGATAAAGCTGGGTATTGGTACTTCCCCATATACACACAAATGAGTAAGAGCACTCCATGTTCCACAGGTGAGTCACTGCTAGGAGGATAAAACATGAGTTCCATAAGGCATTATAAATGCTAGAAAAGACAACAGAAGAATATATACAGAAGAATCCAGAAGAAATTATTTTGACTGTGTGACGGAAAGATACCACAGGATATCATGAAACAAGGAGTGCTCCCTAGTCCATGCCAATGGATTTGCTGTTCTTCGGTTAAACAACTATCGCTTTGCTGCTGCTTTATAAGACTTGTCACAAGTTTGGGATTAAGCAATCTAATAAATAAAAGAAAAGTTTGTGTTAGAAATTACAAACAGTAGTAGGAATGAAAGTCCTGAAAACACTTGAATATTAGTATCTTCAGAGAGCATTTGATCTTTAAGATGAACTGTTGTTATTACTCACTGAATGCTGGCTGTACACTGTCTAAGGAATGATTACTTGTGTCTTTATTAATAAAACTTCAATGTTACAAGATAAATTTGGAAAAAAAATATGTTGCGAAGGTTTAGCTCTTTAAATAAACCCTAATTAAAGCTTTTTAAATAAATAGCATCAGAATGGCTTTATTTCTGAAATAAAGGGCTCTGCGGATCTATTTTTTTCAAAAGGAATTAAAGGCATGAAGTTTGGGTATTTTCTTAGAGTAATTTGGTTTATAGACAATAATACTTAGCACTGATGGGAAAGCAGGAGAAGGGCATGGCATTTATGAGCTTAAGGAGCAAGTGTGAAGTAATCTTGGGATGACATTATTTGCAAAATGAAATCCATGCAAAGGCTTTAGTCACATGATGTTGAAAATGATGATAGTGGGCATACGCATGACCAATGGAAAATTCCACCAGAAACTTCCTCACACAGAATTCCAAGTGAAGTGCTACAACAACCTGAAAAGATATAAGAATGTTGCAGAATTTGGAGTAATGATAACATAGAGTGATCCTCATAATTAAAATAATCTTTGCCAGGCCAGAGTCAGCTCAGAAAATTCTGTATAAATGCTCACATAACTCTAGGATAAATGGGATTGTGAGCAGAGGAACATCTTTTCATTGCTTTTACACTTACATAAACCTGCTGTGGTCACCCAAAAGAAAATGCCTGATTCAGTTCAATCCACTGACTCCCTCCTTAGACCTTTTTGCTTCAAATGAGTGGCGATGCCGAAGACAGAATAGATGTAGACCTCTGTGAATAAAAATGGTGTCTGCTTTGTTAGGAATGGCAAACAAAACAAGATGTGCTGACAGCAGCAACAAATGTGTACAGAAATACTACAGATTTTGAAATGGAAGGCAGATGGGTCAGCACAGTCATACAGATATATTACCTTGACTTAATCTCTGCGTCACACAACTTTGCTACCATCCTCCTAAAAGCAGGGATGTTACTAACATGGCAGACCACTGATCTTTAGAGAAAGCTGGTCACCTCAGAAATCTCTCCTCAAATCCTGTGAAACCACTTCCAGAGGAATTTTACTGCAGGGGCTAGTATAAAAGTGGCTTTTGCCAAAACTCCTCTCCCAAAAACGAGTATCAACACTAATCCAGAAAGAGTGAAACATTTCTTCTAAAACTCAATATTTGCTGACCAAAGACCACACCAGTTCAATACAGTGACAGTTTTCTTGATAGAGATTATACTGAAGAAAGGCAACAAGAGTAATACCTCAGGTCACTAATTCCTGTAACTACTTCTTCTTGAAATCTATTTTCAAGAAAAAACAGATTTGTTAGAATGTCAGAATTTAAAGGTTTACTTGACATAGGTCAAAAATTACAGTGATTTCAATTCAGGACCTTTTAAGATTTAATAAAAATAGTAAATGTAGGGTCGTAGTAATTATTACTTTTTAAGGCAAGCAAAGCTCAGCAGAATTAGAAATCAAAGACAAATATACAACAATGGTATGAAACACTAGGAAACAACCTAGAAAGATAGAGGAGATAAAGCATGAATTATGGTGCGTAATTGTCCAAATGAATTTGAAAGGTAAATTAAATGTAAACGTAACTTACAACTGAAGTATAAGAAACATCCTGTTAAGAGTTAAGGTGCTTTGTGTTGTTTGGAATACTTTATGGAGCCCTGGCTATCTCTATACCATGACGATATTGTCAAATCAGAGGGAGTGCAGAAAACAGCAGCAAAAAGAGGCAGAAAAGAACTGACTTGTGAGAAAGATTGAGTCATCAGGAAGCAGGTATTTAGAGAGTGTAATTAAGGGTGCAGCCAGCTCCTGCAATTAAATCTATTTTTCAGCCATTTAGAAATTTAGATAGTAAAACTAACCTTGTATGAAAATAAGCAGAACTTCTCTGAAGATCACTAAAGGTTTTTTTTTCTGTTTCTTTTTCTAAACAGGATAAATTTTTGCACTACATGTTGGTCACTTACAGCTATCAACTGCTGTCTTATGTGATCATCTTATTTTTAATAGTCTCAATTAAGCACTTATTGAAGGCCTGCTAGGACTGCTAGTGAAAACTTCTGTATTTGCTTTGCTAATGCTTCCAATTTTGAAGATTTACAGAGACTTCTTTTAGCAGCCTGGGCACATTCATGTTTTGTCAGACCTTGGTAAGAGAAAAAAATGTTGGGGAAATGCCTTTTCCTTATTCCAGGAAATTAGTTTTCACCAAAAAATTCAGAAAATATTAAAAATTCAACTTCTTCAGTAAGATGGTGATAGTGTATTGTAGTGGAAAAATGGATAATCTACAGAGTTTTTCCCACTCTGGTACTGGTGTTCGGAAAAAGGAATCTCACCAAGTTGTTCTAGCTATGCAAACAAGAGAGATGCACGAAAGAGTCACAGAAACAGGGATCTGAAGATTACATTTGAAGAATCTGTGATGGGTCATGCCCACCTACTACTGAGTGGGGAACTTGGTACAGGAACACTTAAGAGAGTTTGCAATCACCTGGTTCTTTAGTTCTTACCAAAACAAAACCTACCCTACAGTATCTAGAAAATTGCAAGTTTAGATTGGTGGTAGTGGCTTTCTATTTCAAAAGGACTAGGTTTCAGGATGTCTGCTTCCAAAAGGGTTACTCCATTGACACTGCAAAATCATGTGTATTTAGGTTCTTTCCTAGACACTATATATATATATATATTCCTGACACATCTACACTATAGGTGGTAAATCAGAATTAAAAAAAAAGCCTCCTACTTACTGGCCTGTTGTCTTCTGCAGGGGCTGAGAAAGAGACTTTTATCATCCATGCATGAGACGCAGACAGGGAATGACAAAGGTTTTAACAGGTGGCGTAAAGATAGGCTGAAGCACAAGGGTGAGAAAATGGAAGGTCTTCATGAACTTTCTGGGGGACAGAGCTTTCTGGTTTAAAATCCACTGATAACACTGACCATCAAGTTAGGGGAAAAGATGTGCCTGCCAGGCTTTTACAAGAAGTTGGTGGGTTATAACTATCCTTGAGTCAGGCTTTTGCTCTGCTGCTGTACTGGCCAGAAGGCTCTGGCAAACACCCTTGAGGGAGTACAGACATCAGGGGTCTCCATATTATCAGTAAGCAGTGAGATTCACCCAGTCCATTTCAGGACTACCTTTTAGGATTTGTAGTTACTTCATGATCTGTGTGAAGAATATTAGTCTGACAAGTCTAGAACAGCTTATTGATCATTCTTCTTTAGACATGAAACATCATGTTTATCAGATCACTCTGACCTGACTTAGTTAATTGTCAAAATTAAAGAATAAAACAATTTTTTTTCCTGCTTAAAAAACAAACAAACAATCAAAAAACTAGGTTTTTCTAACTAGCTAGGACTTTCTTTGGTTGCTTCTAGCACAGTTAGTGGTTCTAACACTTCACAAACTTTGTGACTCAGCTCTCCACTTCTTCTAAAACATATCCTGCATACATGCAAAATTTTTTTGCAATTTCTTCCTTTGTACTACATGTGCTTCAAAAGATGGATGTTCTTCCTCTCCATTTAGAGTAGGAAATGTAAGATAAATGGACAGGACTGAGTTACTATATGTGCTTCTCAATGTCAAGGTATGGTCTCCATTTATATTTATTTAATGCTTCATGGGTGTTTATTTAGAGTTCATGCTGACTGGGCACTTGGGTGTCACATGGAGTAAGTTAAAACTATATTTTTCTCACTATTCTTCCATTTCTCCTGCATTGTGTAATTTCTACATTTTATTAGAAAGGTGAAATCTATTCTCTAGTGTATGAATATCTACCATGATTATATACTGATGATATTGAAAATAGATACAAGGTTATGATACTTATTTATTTTTCTAAAGGGTGCAAAACCCAAGCTCTGAAACTCCACCCACAATTTGCAAAATACATGTAAGTATTGCTGCTTATATCTTATATTAGACTTCCCTCTGGTATGAAACTGCATCACTGTAAGGTAAAATAGCAATGGCCAAATTTTGACTGCAAAGGACCTTTATTTATCCCTGATGGCAGACTTAACTGGCCAGTCAGACTTTTATGAAAATGCAATAAAATACAGCCAATTCTGGAGCAGTCATACATTTTGCCAAAGCTTTAAAAATAATTTTAAGCTCCATATAACTGAATTCTAAAATGAAAAGAATAATAGACTATTAAATAAGCCAGTGATTTAAACTTAAATTTTATTTGACACTAAAAAACCACTACTCCCCAAAATATTTTTTTCCTATTTTTATTCATGCAATATTAGTGAGAGTTTCTTTGCAGCCATACACAAAAAATGTTCCAACATTTCTTGATGTTTTGCTTTTTTTTTTTTTAAGCTGAATCCATGTTCTCTAAGCATTAGCTGCTGCAATATGATATTTTCAGAAAAATGCCTGCTAGAAAGTTTAGACATGGTAGTTCAACTGTAAGCTTCTGGGGACATCCACGTTGTATTATGTTTGGCTTAGAATGAGCAACTCCTGCTAGATTCAGCAAAAATAAAGCACAATGACCTCTTCAGCTGGACACTTCAGCAGCTGGTCTATAACTTAAGGAGAGTTTTGCTTTACGCTTTTTAAACTGTACTGGGGATTGAATAGACAACATATAAAAATATGACAGGAAGATGATGGATTATGGGTCATAAGTCTCATTTCAGCCATACAAATAAAACATCATGCTTGTGTGTTATGATAATACATTTAATGGACAGAAATTAACAGATGTTGATTGCATTCTAGTGTGCACAGCATACCAAAAATCACAGAGGAATGTTTAAAAGATTGTAAAGAGACCATGCCATTGGATGCCTGTAAAGCAGAGTTAAAGTAGCAAAACCACAGGAAGGAGAATTTGGTAGTTGTCTGGCTTTGGTTTAATAGTTCCTCTCTGCCAAATGCAGTCATTACAGTGTAACAACAATTGTGTGCTTTTTCTGCCCCTTCATAAGCAATACTTCATAGCTGTCAAAACATTAGGTTGTGGCAGACTCTTCTTAAACTAAAACTTCAAGACAAACTTAGGGAAAAAAGTATGAATGAAACTTTGTAGTTCAGTGCCATTCAGAATTCTATAAATTGTCCAATATAATATATAAAAGCACCAAGATCTGGCCTTGCTCAGTTACAAGTTGGAACAAGCTTTTATACATAAGATATATATCCAAACAAAAGGAAATGCAACTCATACTAGAACTACCTCTTTCTATATTCAGGTGTAAAACTAGATTTACTTTGCTAAAAGAAAGACTTATAGTATGTGTTGAAATCCTCCTTAACTCATTTTCTAGTCAGGTAACATTTATTTTCTGGAGCCTATGAATCTGTCAATTTTAGCACTCTATCAACCTTCACTGATTTTAAATATTCTTTGTTTCCATATGAGCCTATCTGCCAGTTTTGCAACATGATTTAAAACAAAAAACATGGAAGCAACATAGTGACTGTCCATCTCCATTAGTTCTTATACCTCCTTATAATGGTAGATCAGCATGAAGTGAGTTCTTCAAATTGTTAACTATAAGAAGGCCACTAGATAGTTATTAACAGTAAATATTTACTTTAATTACAATTTCCCCTTTTTTTAATAGGCTTTTTGCTAGAAATATCTGAATCACAGAAAACTCAAATAATCAATTTGATCTATACAATTTATTTTCAGATGTCAATTTTAATCTCCCAACGTCCCCAGTGAAACAATTTGGTGGAAAGCTGCAGGACATGATATTGTTGTATTGACATTTATCTGAGATGGCAGCCAAAAGTTATAGGAATAGGTGAGCATTTCAAGTCCTACTATTTTCTTTCAGTACTTTGGGAATACCACAGATATTTTTTGTTCAATTTTAGTTATTTCAAGTACCTTCAAGCTCTACCAATCAATTGTAAAACGATCTTTTGTAAAACTGGAAAGACTGCACCAGTTTGTATTAAGATATGAACAGTGGCTATGGGACTTTGTGCAATTGTTTTTTCATTTGCAGTCTTATTTGTATTAGGATCACAATATTTTTCTAGTATCTGCAAAATTATTGTCATCATGGAAGGTCTTGGTGTTCACTTGCTTTTTCTGTACAGGTGCAGAAATCTTTTTGTAGAAACATAGAGGAGCCACGTTCAGCACACTAAGGGATGTGCAATAATGGATAGATCTGTGGAACACCTTGCCAAACGAAATTGTGGGTACTGAAGGCTTACAAGTTTCCAAGGACAGCCTATTAATCTCATGGAAGAAGTGTGCTAAGGATTGTTAATAGAGAAAAGTCATTTTCAGCTCAGAGTGGCAAGTAATCAGGAGCTTGAAGTCTATTTAGATGAAAAATAGCATACCTCTTTTTCCCTCTGTTTGTACTGTTATGCAGACACACATTTTTGGTCATTACTGGAAAAAGATGTCGCCTTTAGATGGACTTGTAGTCTCATTTAGTACAGCCATTCTTTACACAATTGTCTGCTTTCCATATGACATAGACTATTTCCTCAATTCTATACTCAGCATTGGAATGATCAATTCATAGGAGAAAACTTTCTTTTTCATTTCCCAGAATTTCATCTTCATTGTGTTAACAAGTTAATGTGCATGATTTCCAAGCAGTGCAAGATCTTAGGAGAGGCACTGAGATGAGGTATATTCGGACTGATGTTTTTATGCTTCTACACATAAAAACTTTTTCCAGATTTGTTGCTGATGCATCTGCTTTGAAGTAATTATTTCACAGAAGAAAAATGTTTTAAAATAAACAAATATTGTAATATGCAAATAAAATCTGTCTGCAAATACAATTGTGAAATTTTAATGATCTGTCTATCGGTTTTAGGTGTTTTGTACTATGCTATAAATAGTAATTTGAAATTTGTTAGCTTTGCATGCATATCTAAGATTAAAACTATTAGATCTCTGTTTAAACCCTTGGAATAACAAATAAAGAAGGAAAATCTATTAAATAAGCATAAGCATTCAAAATCTTCCCTAGATTTTAATTCCTTATCTTGAGTAATTTTTACTATGGAAGTCAGACCCAATGACACATTATGCTCTATCTCACAGTTGACAATACAGTGCCATCAAAATCATAATTGTTAAAAAAAAGGAAGATTAAACATCTTACTCTACAAGTAATACATAATGTCATATACCTATTACTAAGAAGGCCCATCTTCTGTGACCAAAGAGAATAACCTGATTTGAACTAGAAGAACTGAATAGAATTGTTAAACAATCCTTTGCATTTTAAGCAACATTTAATTAGAAACACATTTTAACCACCAAAATGATAAAAATCCAAGAGATTAAAATTTGAGTGTCAATTATCATAAAATTCATCATTGTAATTCTTATTAAAACTCAGTGTTTAGATAGGTAATGATTTTATAATATGGCAATTTGCATAAGGAGCCCTGAGATGGCTTATTATTTCGATCCTACACAATTACAATTCTAGCTCCATACATCAGAGCTCTTAGCAATGTAAAATCACTGTGCTAATTAATAAGCCATTTACTGACTGCAGCTAGTTATGGTGGTCCTGCAGCTGACCTTACGGAAGATGAGCCATCTCTGAAGTGCCTGTGTGTAACTACAAACATAATGATGTGCCAGGAGGGAATCATTAAAAATAATTTACACAAGCCTTCATTTACAAGATCTTTTGATAGCATGCTTCCCCGGTGTTTAGATCCACAGTGCAACCCCTACCATTTGGAAAGTGCCAAGCAGGAGAGTGAACGAGGATACCTAAGTGGTTAATTAAGAGCCATTCGGACGCCACAAGAGCCTCCTGAAAAATCCCTCTGATGTCTGCTGTGTCAAATGTCTCTCACAGGCAAAACCACAAGAGGTAGCTGCCATAGCAGGCTAATTATTGGGGACCAGGAGCAGCTGAGAGTGGCCTGTCACTGAGGCTTGCTGCGAGCACCCAAGCCCAGAACTGAGCAGAACAGCTTTTTTGTCATTGGACTTAAGAGAAACAGTAGAAATGAAGCAGTGTGATAATCAGAGGTGATTGCATAAGCCATAAAAGTGTGCAGTTGTAGATGAAATTATTCACTTGTGCTGTTTGATGCATTTTGTAACTTTTTGCGCTTACTGTTATTCCATCTCCAACATGTGTTTTTTTAAGACTTTCATTTTTAATGCTTTTAAGAAAATAGAAACTTATAAAGGCCTTATAGGCCTGAACAAAGATTTCAAAAACATCAAAGATAATCTTTATGACATAAAAATAATTTCAAACTACATAACAAGAACCAAAAAAACCACATTCAATCACAGTACAGCATGAGACTACAGCAAAAATATATGCACATACACACAAAACAGTCTTCTTATTTCAGTACAGTCAGAACAACTAACAAGACTAAAAGAATATGTCACTGCCTTCCCCACAGCAGTTAGATATGAACATCATGAAAGCACGCAGTTCATGATTTATTTCTCCTTCAGCCAAGTCCCTGCCAGGAGGAGGAAGAGAGCTGCTTCCTTGTGTGGCATTTTATTAGTTTAGTGGCATTCAATTGGTTTACTGACATTCACAGGATTTTCCAAACTGGCACGGGGAATGTGCCTTTTCCCAGCTTGTCTGTCCATTATGCAGCCAAGAGTAAGCGGATTGTACTCTGAGCATGCAGACACTTTACACATCTCTCTGATACCTTATAAGTTTATTTTCTGAGGTGCCTTTCACAAGTGTTGTCTGAGAAAACACCGTGAGCACATTGCTTGTGTGATCCTGGCTAGATTAGTGCCTGGTGGCTGGGTGCCAAGACTGGGCCTGGGAAGAATTAATTTAGTAAAGGTGGAGGCAGCAATACAGTCGCTCTGTGCCTGTGTTTATGTCTCTGCAGGTATTTGGGAGAGAGGAACACACTGTGTGTTTGGCATCTTATCAATGATACTGATAGGATTTATAAGTTTGTATGTGTGATTTTTTGAAATACATCCCATTTTGGCAAACTTGCTGTATTAAGAGGAGAATTACTGCATTCTACATGGAAACCACCACCTTTCAGGACCTCTGTGATGTTTTAATTTGAAAAGTATTTGACTTATTTTGTCTCATTTTTAAAACAGTTATGTAAATAAATTCTCCAAAAATCGAAAATACCTACCCCTTGCTTCTATAACCACATCTCTTTGCAGGAGGAAAATATTACTTTTCTAATATAACTGCATTTCTGAAAGGCATAAAGGAGACGGCTTTCTTCCTAAAACTCTCTTATTGTTTTGCAGAAATGGACTGGATAGAAGTCACCTCTTCTTTCTACAAATAAGATGAATTGTCCAAGGCAATAATTTAGGTTCCTTCTGTAATCAGTGGAGACAGAGGGCTTCAAAAGGGAGCTGGGCTCAAGCCAGTCAAATTACACATCTCTCATTAGACAAGACAAATCACTTTCACACTACAGAGAGGGAATCAGCAGACAGACCAGTCCCTTACTTTTTTTAGGTGGTGAAAATTCTGCTTTTCTGTGATTTGTCTATATAGTCTGTAGAAATAGTGAGAACTGTAGCTGCACTTACCAGAACAGAAGACTGAGAGCCAGAGGAAAAGCTGGAGAAGCAGTGCCACTAATGCAGCCTAGATCTTAATGATTTTCAGGCTTGTCTGGCTCTATACTGCTCTAAGTACAGAGCGATAGTAGGGCAAAACATCAGCCTGTGGTTCCAGCCTGCAGTGTTTCAAGGAAAGCAGAAAAGCAGAATCACATGGCTGATGTGAGCTTTCACAGTTATTTTCTGCTGCTGGGAACACAACAGTCACTTCCCTCTGGGCCTCCACCACCAGCAGCAGATTCATATAGTTTAAACCAGTATTTCTTGTCAAACACCAGCTTATGATGAAACCATCTGTTTAACTATCCCAGGTATATGAAGAGTTCTTGCAGAACTTTGTTTGTATCGTTATTTTTCAATCTACTCCATTTGTTGTGACTGGTGACGTTGTTAGTTTTACTGGCAACCAAAATGAGAGATGACAGTATGCCAATGACATCCCAAAGTAATATCAGCAGTCAAAATTTGACCAAATTAGTGACCAAGTCCATACTACATTTAAATAATTCTGTAGCATTGAAGAGACAATCTCTAATCAGCATACCCTATTATTTGATCTAAGTGGCACAAATAATAGCCTACATTGTCAGGTGAACATATAACCTTTAGATCCCACCGAATAGTAAAAAAAATCAGTAAAGGAAACTATTTTGAATGCAGACTTGCAGTCTTTCAGTCGTAAGATATATAGCATATCAACAATGATTCAGTGATTTTTTTTTTTCTGTAAGTGCATTAAGATGCAGGTTTGCCCATAACTGTATGAAAACGATCTTACAGAGCTAGAACTTTACAGGCAAATTAATAAGAAGCTATGCTGGTTGGGCTATTTGTGTGAGAGAAATACCTTTTTAGAGACACTAGTGTGGTTAAAAGATAAATGCCCTGCTTTCCAAATGACAACAATGAGCACAGTATTTTTCAGTTAGGGGAGCTAAATAATGCCCAACTACTAATAAGAGAGATGAAAAATACAGCACATGACATTCTCATGACTCTTGTAATAAACAGAATTTCTCATTCTCACTAACTGCTTTTAATACTCTTGAGTCTTTTTCCTTAATACACCAAATAGCACATAGACAATGAAAAGAGGTGCAGTGCAAAGAGAAAAGAATTGGTCTATGGTGCAGCAAAGGACGTTTTTTTATCGAGTGATAATTTCAGTGGTGCTAGAGAAATGAGGTAAAAAAGGATGAGCCATTTCTGCTGTTTCAGTGCTAATTCCCCAAAATGGAGATTATTTCTACACTTGAACTTTCAGCCAGGCAACTTTTGAAAGAAAATGGGGAAATTCATGCTTCTAATTTAACAATATTGATTTTAAGGTTTAAAAATTTGTCTTCTAAAGGCCAGTTCTTCTTGTCCTTATCATAAATATAATCTCACTGAAGCCAGGATATGTGCTTCTGTAAGTGAAGGAAATCCCATATGGGTTTAACTTTGTGCCAGCCCAGATGTTGCTCTTATTAAAGTCAACATTAAAAACCCTTGTTACTCTGAATGATGCAAGATGAGACCAGTTGTGAAGTGTTGCTGAACCTTTCTCAATTCTGCTGGATTTCCACACATTGTAGATCAGGCCCTAAATTATCTAACTTCATCCTGGCCCCAAGTGTGAAGTCATTCCCTGGGGAAAATCTTCACTGAAATCACTAATATCTCTGCTTGAGAAAGGATTGCAAGAACAGATGTTAGTGTTTGCCTTGAGGAATATCCAACATATTTGAGCAATCACAACATATAGTGAGATGGAAAGATAACAACAGAATAAAACAAATGTCTTTCCAAAGTGTTTACTCTTTACTATGTTGGGGTTATCTTATTTAAGAGGAAGCATCATATTTCCTGAAGATCATCACCTGTCATTAAAAGAGAATCCGTGACTGCATACCTACATGACTTTAGGGGAAGGAGAACACATTTATGCATTGTTTTGTTTCATATGTGTACAATGAAGTAAAACTTAAGTTTCTTTTTTTTTACACCTTCCTCTTTTTCTTCTTTTTTTTACAGGAAACTCAATTCCATAAAACCAATAGCCAAGAAATGTTTAATACTTACCTGTTAAACAAATAGTTTCAATTTTTATAAATATTGCTTGACTGTGAAAAGTAAATTCATTTTATTTTATATAATTAACATTCATTTCAGGATTTTTTTAATGTGATGAAAATTAAAGCTGCTACATTTAGCAACATGTATTCATTCTTAACAAGCTCCAGAAATTTCTGTGAATAAATACTTCCAGTGGACTGCCAGAAAATATTTCCTTGAGGAAAACCATAAAATATATTTTTAAAGCATCCTTGTAGCCACTACATGAAATTTGTATAGACATCAAGTGAAAAGTTTCAGGCTAACTCTTTGTGCATTCATTAAGAATCTTTCTTGGACTTGATTGAGCTTGATCCAGCCTATGGCTAATAGAGGGACAAAATGGGCAGTAGTCCACTCTATTGATATACAGGTATTTTCTAGAGATCCTAAAGGTAAAGTATGTTTTCAACCTCTCTAGTTCAGCTGAAACCCAGCAATACTCTATTATAAATATATACAATCAAGTAACAGTAATTTAAATAAATCAGAACTAATATGGGTCGTATGTGCCTGAAGCTTCTGTATGAAATGCATCTGACAGGAAAGAAAATATTTTCTCCTATTTTTGCCCTAGAAATTTCATAAATACATAAGGAGTGATTAAAAAAAATGAAAGAATTATATTAATAATCTGAAAAGCTTAAACATGTAAATGCATTCTTGGGTAGTTTTCTTATTTTACCATAGCCATTTTCAACACGTAAATCATTTCCACAAAGAATAGGGAAGTATGAGAACATATTCTTTCTCTCATAAGAATTTTTGAATCACACTGAGGATATTTGAACCATTAAAAGCTTCAATTAA